>PVLD010018201.1:0-39676 GCA_004027595.1 Dinomys branickii | reverse complement strand
CCATCCACAAAAGACTGGATTAAAAAACTGTGGCATTTTTATATAATGGAATATTATTCAGCTATAAAGAAAGACAGTTTTGGGGACTTTGTAGGCAAATGGTCAAAACTGGAGCCCATACTTATAAGTGAAATAAATGAGTGGTACATGTGCAGGCAACGTATTGTATCACTGGTGTAAGAACCTGAGGGTGGGAATATAAACTAAGAGACATGAAGGAAATCTGTTCAAAAACAAAGAACAGATGGGACGAGGGAAAGGAGAAAAGAAAGAGGCAAAAATGTATGTATGTATATATGTATATACATGTGTGCAGGAGGGCTAGTATGGTTCTACTATTGTATTATGTCACTTAATGCTAGGGAATAGTTGATGACTGGTTATTTGATCAGTCTTGTATGTCTGTATGTGTTATCCTGAGCATACACTTTGAAGATATCAATATGCAAAGCAGCAACTATTGTTGGTTTTCTGTTGCTTTGTCTATAATTCAATTCTGATCATACTGTTATTGTGCTACTTTGTGTCTCTTTGTTAATGCTTTCCGGTTTCTTTTTTTTTTTTCTGTTGTTGATGTAGTTCTTTTTCTATCACACTTTAAAGGAAGGGAAAGAAAGAGAGAGAGGGAAAAAAATTATATATATAAAAAATATAAGAAAGTAAGTATGTATATACAGCATATCTTACATAGTTGTACTACTGACTTAGGTCACTTTATAGTAAGGAATAGTTGATGATTAATTGTTTGATCAATTTTGCATGTCTGTATCTGTGTTCCTGAATATACACTCCGAAGTTATCAATATGTAAAGCAACAACCATTGTTCATTCCCTGTCACCTTGTCTGTAAATCAGTTTTGATTGTACTATTCTTATGCTACTTTGTGTCTGTTTGTTAATATGTTTTTGTTCTCTTACTTTTAAAATAAAAAAAAAGAAACACACACACACACAAAAAGAGAGTGGGAAAGGTTTATAGGAGTGTGGGAAAGGTTTATAAAATACGTATAATATATATTAAAATATATGTAAATAATACAATACTATAATGCTGCTACTTCATGGATTTTCACCTATCACAGGGTCTCTGGAATGTAACTCTGGCCATAGGTGAGGGATATATAATATCCAGAATAAATAAACAAATATATATATTCAGTTTAGATATGTAGAATATATATGTATATATATTACACATACATGTATATCTCTAGAATTCCTTATCTCTCCAGAATTCTCAACTTTTTACTCATCATATAATTTTCCCAATGTAATTTTGTATTATTTTTCCATTATTTTAACTGTAATTTTTGTTAGGATAGGAAAAAATTATTATGGTAATATCTGACTTGGAACAAGAACATTCCCAGGAAAAATTTCTTGCTCTTCTCCTTTTTCTTACCTCATTATTGGTTTTTGGACTTTTGACTATGATGGGTATGCAGGTAGTTTTCTTTTGTATTTATACTGGTTTGTTGGGTCTGTTGTATTGTAGCTTGAAAATTTAAATGGAGTTTAGAGAAGTTTTGCCATTAATTTTCTGTGTATATTTCTGCCTTATATATTTTTTCTTCTCCTCTGAGGATTACAGATACATCTGTGTAGATTGCATGACTGAATTTTTCTATTTTTAAAGTTCCATATTCAAGTTCTGTTCATTATTTACTTCTTTATCTTTGTGCTGTCTCTGTTGAAATTCACATTCATTAATCTCTATAGCATCCTATTCACTTTCAGTCCCTTTGAATGAATTATTTCATTTCATATGTGATATTTGCAGTACTAAAGTCTTCATTCACTTCTTTTGTCTAGTTCCCATATATCTGACAATTCTCTCATATATGTATATCTTTCCTTTTAGTTTACTTGATGTATTTTAATAGTTATTTTAAAATTCCTGTCTGCTAATCACAACATCTGCACTTGTTGTGACTTTCTCTATATTTTTCTATCTAGGCAGAGCGTGTACTTTAGAACATAGATGCTATGGTTGGTTGCCTCCGTCCTCTATCCAGTGAGAAAATACCTAATACTGATCTGCTGTAGGAAGGAAAGAATACAGGTCCAAACCACCTAAGCATCACAGGTTGTACAAGAACAATGCCACAATGTTCATATATACATTTATAACAAAGTTTCTAAACAAGCCCCAAATATAAAGTTGGTTCCAGTAGCGTGTATATTTTCACTAGCAACTACAGGTGTAGAAGTGATTCTATTCAAATTATTTTTAATTTGTTTAGTTGATCCTAATATGGGACAGTTTTTTGGCTGATTACTGCCATAGGTGGAATGGAATGAAAAACGATGAAATTGATTTTTAGATCTATTCCCCCACACACACACACTCCTGGGGATAGAATGTAGGCCTGCACTCTGAGCCACATCCCCATTCCTGTTTCACTTAGATGCAGGGTTTCACTAAGTTACTAATTTGCCTCGACTAGAATTGAACTTGCCATCCTCCTGACTCAGACTGGGATTACAAATTCTGGTATTACAAAGTTGGACCTCCATGCCAAGGCTGGATTTTAGATTCTTGTAGCTTCCTTACACCTGAAGGATAACAGTCAACATGACTGTGATTCCATCTTTCCCTAACCTTTTATAGTGTTTTCTAATAACAATGAGCCTCTAGTGATTTATCAGTAATAGATTATCGATATTAATAGTGTGTAACTGCAATTGGCTAATGATTCTCTTGAGATAAAGAACAAGAGAGAAAGATAGGGAGAGAGGACAGACAGAGTCTCTCTTGACTGAACTTGACTGGTAAAGCAATAAAACTCTAAGAAAAAACTCAGTGAAAAATCATTAAGTGTATCTGATTCTAGAAACTAGCTATTTTTTTTTTAAAATCCACTAAGAATTCAACCTGACTAAGGTTTCAGAGTTTCAACTCAAATAGCAAATGGAAGGAAATCAATGCCTCTGAGATATTGTCAACAGCCTATGAATGGAGTAGAAGGAATAAAATATGCTAAAAACTAAAAATGTGCCAACAGACAGTCAGATGACAAATTTGAAGCAACTAGTGCATTTTTAATAGTGACTACAATTCTGGACTATAGGAGTCAATAGTATGGAGATATAAAATTCCAACAAAAGACTGTATCCTACCACATCTAGTAATGATTCAGAAGGCTAAGGCCACCAGCGCCTTTTATTTTGTGCCACAGACTTTCTTTCTAGGAATCTTGGAAAATAAGGGAACTTTATTTCTCTTTCATGAGGTGGGCATAGTTAATGTTTATAGAATATCAATAATTCAATTTGTAGCTCTGCATAATTAAAGTCACCCCTTATGTTAATAAAATAACATGAAAAGAGGCTGCAGAATACAAGGCATAAATATGGTGGCATATTTGGTCTTATTTCAGGCAAGCTTAATTACATAGACATGGGTGTCTGCTATACCTATAAAAATATTTTTCTGTCACTTAGAGCTATCAAACCTTACATGCATTTATGATATTAATGAGAAAGAGCAGGCATCATCATAATGGCCCACCAGTGAATTCTCACAGCTGTGGCCGTCTAGACTATGAATCTGCAAGTAGAAGCGTATGTAAATGAAGAAAGACTTCACACATATACATACACACATGCACAAACACACACACAGAAATAATAAATTATGCTCTGGGTCTATGCTAAAATGCCAACTAGCAGAAAAAGCTGAGGAAATTTATTTCTAATGTGAATCATTAGTGTCAGATGCAGCAATTGGGATAATGCAAAATCCACAGGAATTACAGTACAAATCAGAGGACAAGGATAGTTTTGCATCCACCAATTCCTAGCAGCATGCTGCTGGACCAATCACTAAATGTCTCTGACCCCTAACTTCTTAATATATAAAGGCTAAATCAATAATTCATAAGCCACACATTTAGAATGAGAAATATATGAGAATTCTACAGTTGTTTATATTGATCTCTATTTTTGATACTGTCTAGATCCTGGCACATGTTATCTAGCTAACAAATATTTATTTCACTAATTTTTTCTGAAAGAATTATGAAATCATAAATGATAGTTTTATATGGAAAAATTTATATAAATATGACAAAATTTAACAATCTTGCTTATTTTATGTCCAAAATATGAGCTGTCATTATTCCTTACCTAAAAGAAAATCGTTGAATTATAACTCACCCCAAATTTGCAATGTAGTTCAGGGTTAGTTTTTAAGATAGAGAAGAGGAAAGCCCATAATACTGCTGGACAAATTTTAACTCTGAGCCTTATCTCAGAGAAGGAACTGACTTTGAGGAAGTCAAAGATGAGTGGGATAAGTTTCAGGATTCTAAGGTTCCTTGGAATCTTTAATAGACTGTTGTGTAGAAATGAGGGATAAACATTTGCTTACATCTGATTTGATAGGCACCAAGCAATCCTTGTGCTTCCACAAATAGGTATATTCCAAAGTGTCTTATGTTATACCAACAGATTTATTTTGCTAAAATTGATTATAAGGATTAAATCAGGCCATACACATTAAATTGCACTAAGTCAATAATTCATGCAACAAATGACACTAATTGCCATCATTATCACCATCAGTTATTTCCATTCTTAATAGGTTACTCATAGCAGAGAGAACAGGTAAATTTTATTCACCATAAAATATCAAGTATAGGACAAGAGTAATCAAAATCATGATTTACCTTGCTATGGTACGACAGCACACATATGGGATGTAATGTGGAAGGAATTAGAGAAGAAAGTAACAACGTACCAACTGCCAACATCGGTAATTTGTGCCAAAGTGCTAAATTAAGCTCATTGTATGCACTATCTTATTTAAAGTATTTGCTAAAGGATGGATTACCCAGCACGTGCATACAAACTTTACTAGAAAATTCAGAGACACAAATGTGCTCTTTCTTGTGTCAGTGGATGTGAAAGCTAAAATGTCAGTGGCCAATGTGGGCTTATAGAATAAGCTTATTCTGAAAGCAAAGTGGACATATGAAGCAGAACAGAGGCATGACAATCACAGAGATATATTGGCTCAGGCCCTTTTAAGGTCCAGATAAATTTCCACATAGTTGCTTATTCCTCTCTAATATGAAATCAATATGATTTGCACTTTGATAACAACTATACTATGCAATGTAAAAAAATAGAGCCTGGGCTAATATAGTGTTTGGCATTTATATGAGCCTCCTTTAAGGGACTTTATTTATTGCACATGTAGAAGTACTTTGATGAAATCCACCATAATTTTACACACATTAGGTACATTGGATACTTCAAGTAATGATACACTTGATATCCAGAGAAAAATCGACACAAGTAAGGACAAAGTATGAGTGTAAATTTTCTCCTTTCTCTAAATTTTAATCTATTTAGGGAGAGTGGTAGTTAGTGTGGCAATTTGGCAGAGCTATAGGGTACACTGACATTTAATCAAACATTATTCTGGCTGTGCCTATAAGGGTTTCCTAGCTGAGCCTGGCACTTGAATGTCTAGATTGCATGAATCAGATTGTCCTTCCTAATGTGAAGAGACTTCATCTAATCACTTGAAGGTCTGACTAGAACAAAAAGGCTATGAGGGAACTCATCTTTTCTGACTGTTTCAGTTGGAAATTAGTCTTTTTCTGTCTTTGAATTCAAGCTGAAACATCTCTCTTTTTGAATGAACCTTCCCAACTTTGAATCACCAGTCCTTTTGGCTCTTTAGTCTGGGATTAAACTATACCCTCATCTCTCATGGATCTCAGGCTTGCTAGTCTGATTTTAGACATTTTCAGTCTCTGTAATCATAAGAACTAATTCCTTACAGCAAGTTATGCTATCAGTCCTGTCTCTTTGCAGAACCCTAATACAAAAATAAACTACTGACTTTCAGTTCTGATGAGGCAGTTTCACTGGACTACCCCTTCTGCTGATAGTAATAAAAAACTATGGGCAATGACGAGGTAACAATCATGAAAGTCAGGGAAGAATAACCCAAAGCAGAACTTTGGGACACTATGACCCCCTAAAAGGAGGAAACACATTGGGTGAGTATCCACAATCAATACTAGTATTTTTCCTCAGGACATTATTAGTTTGGTGGAACATAAAAGAGTAAAGTTTAATCAGAAAGCAGAAATTTTATTTCATGAGGAAAACATTTTTAGTTTCTTTTTTACTTCAGAAGTACCACAACTGTGGGAAATTAAAACAGATAACAAAGACAAAGCTACAGAAGAAGCAACTGCAAGTACACATATAAATTCCCTGCAAGTCCTAGACCGATCCTAGGCTGTGTATAATCAGGCAAGACTTCAGGATAAGACAGCAAGACTCTGTTAGAAAAAACAACAACAACAATGCAATACAGATTCTTCTATCTTTGCACTACCAGAAAGACAAAGTTTACAGTGTAAGTATTATCAATTAGAGGGACTTAGTAAACATCAGCAATCCATATCTAAGGGCAAAAATAAAACCAAAATAACCTTATGCCAACCAAGTTCCAAATCAAGCCTCAACCAGTAATTTACTTGCTTGATGGAACAAACTCTAACCATTCTTTATATAGAATTTATAATAAATAAAAATTATCATAATGGGTGACAAGATGGGGCCATTCATGAAACAATAATCAAAACTCCACTATGAATCAGATGGGCATTCTAGATTTGAAAAGTCAGTACCAGTATGTAAATTTAAAAGTTTATTGAATACTATAGAAAAAGATTGATAAAATTTGAATCATATATAGAATTAAGATAAATGAAAAAAATTCAATGATTGTGAAATAAAATTGAGCCATCTAAATTCCAAGTATCAGAAGCTCAGAAAGAGAAGAAAATGGGGCAAACAAGAACAATTTTCATTTCATAAATCAAGGAATATCAAAGAATATCAAGCAGGAAACACAAGTCAAAAATTCAGAAAATAAAATAGTTATAGTTGAACTCACATAAATTTATTTTTCCTCTATTTAAATATCATCTTATTTTATTTCTAAAAATTTTACTTTAAAGAGAAAAGAAGAAAAATGAAATAAAAGAAAAATATTTTAAAAGTTTGTTTGAGGAAGACAAACCATTGTTTACAGGGGAATGTCAATGAAATGACTGTGCTACAATCACATTATGGGCAGCTAGGAGACAATGAAACTTTGTCTTCAAAGTATTATAAGAAAAAAAGTATTCCCCACAGTATTCAAGGAACTTCTTCTCAAGAGATGAAAATCAAGTAAGTATACTGGCAGAAAAATCAAAACCTAAGAAATATTTTATTTGCATACCTGCACTTTATAAAAGCTATTTCTTTAAGCAGAAGAGGAATTATAGTAGAAAAAAATGCATAGACTTCCAAGAAGAAATTTAAGGACAGATGCAAAAACAGTGATAAACAAGTTCACATTCTTTCTTTTCTTACTTAACCTTATGTGTCTGATTTCTTTCACTTAGGAGTACCTGTACACATAAATGAGGCATACAGAACCCCAAAAAAACGTGATCAGAAAAGAACCTCCCCATGGAACAGAATAGTACTGAAATCTCAGAAGTCCAACAAAAAGACCAAACCTTAGAAGCTGTTAGAGAAGAGCAATGAATCACATAAAGCTAAACCCATTAGAATTACAGCAGACTTTTCAACACAAACTTCACAGACCAGAACATGGAGTGAAGTGTTTAAGACCTAAAAGTAAGTGATTTCCAATCGGGCCTAATAATCATGCAAAACTAGTATTCAAAATTTTTGAAGAAATAAGATATTCTCATGACATAGATTACCTAAGGAAATTCATGATACCCAAACCATTACACAAAAAACTTAAAGATACCCAAGAAACATGGGTGCACATATATCATTGTGGTATAATGTTTTTAGTTCTTTTAGAAAAAATGCTCAAAATTTAAATAGCTGGGTTGAATGAGACCTCCAATCCTAGTTTACTGAGGAATCTCCAAACTGATTTCCACAGTGGTTACACCAGTCTACACTCCCATCAACAGTGGAGAAGTGTCCTTTTTCACCACACCTCCTCCAGTATTTGTTTTTGGTTCATTACTTAATGATAGCCATTTTTTTCTGGGGTTAGATGGAATCTCAGTGTTGTTTTAATTTGCATTTCTCAAATGACTAATGATGATGATTTTTTTTCATGTATTTATTTGCCATTTGTATTTCTTATGTGAGAATTATGTATTCATCTCAGATGCTCATTTTTGTACTGGGTCTTTGAATTTGGGGGCCCTGATCTTTTTAAATTCTTTATATGGTCTAGATAGAAGTCCTTTGTCCTAGGGACAGTTGGCTAAAATTTTCCTAAATTTGTGAGTTTTCTTTTTATTCTGTTGGTGATTTCTTTGGATGTGTGAAAATTTTTCAGTAAGATGAGATCTCAGATGTTGATTCTTTGAAGTATTTCCTGTGCAGGTTGTTTCTTGTTCATGAACTTTGTACCTACCCCTATGTATTGAAAACGTATACCTACTTTCTCTTCCAGTAGATTCAGTATTTCTGTTCTAACATTTAAATCTTTAATCCATTTTTGACTTGAGTTTTACCCATGGTGATAGACACGGTTCTAGTTTCAGTCTTTAGCATAGTGCTAGCCAGTTTTTCCAGCAGCATTTATTTAAGAGGCTATCTTTTTTCCAGTGAACTTGTTTGGCTCCTTTGTCAAAGATATGGTGGCTGAGTGTGCTTGTGGTTGTGACTGCATCTTCCATTTGTGTAGCTAAGTCATGGAAACAACCCAAATGCCCATAAACTGAGGAATGGATAAAAAAAGATGTGCTACTTTTATACAATAGAGTATTACTCAGCTATAAAAAAGATAAACTTGAGGCTTTTATAGGTAAATGGATGTGAGTACAGATCAAACTCATTAGTGAAATAAGTCGGACCCACATGCATAAACATTGTATTGTCTCCCTAGTCTAAGAACCTGGAAGAATAAATAAAATCTAAAAGGTACAGTAGACATTGTGAAAGGGAAAAAAAACTGTTCAAAAGGAAAGAATGACTAGGATAAGGGAAAAGAGAAAAGAAAGAAAGGAAAAGTATGTATATATGTATACACAAGATAGGTAAGACAATTGTACTACTAAGTTTCCATAGGTTTATTGAAAGGAACAGTTACTTAGTTGTTTGATCAATTTTACATGTCTATATTTGTTTATCTGAGTAACCAATTTGAAGATAACAGTATGTAATGCAACAACCATTGTTCATTTCCTATCACCTTGTCTGAAATTCTGTATTTTTTTTATGGCGTGCTGTTTATGCCTGTGTGTTTGTGAGTATGCTTTGGTTCTTTTATCTTTAAAATAAAAATCTAAATTATATTTAATACATATTGAGATGCAAGGTGTGTCCTGGCACAATTATCAGGGGAGGTTTATCTATAGCATCTTCTTGTCCACTTGTAATATCTTTGACCCTTCCTTTCTTTTGCCCCCAAAATATCCTTATCTCCTAGATACAGTGGTGCTAAGCAAGAGATGACAGCTGCACAGGAAAAAACTTTAGGCAGAAAAGCCAACAATGCCAAACGTTCTAAGAGAATACCTACATCAAATAAAGTGAGCAACTTAGTAAGAAGGGGGGAATCAGCAACCAGAAAATAATTCAATCATAGGAATAAATCAATAGCTTTTAGAAATATCTCTCAATGTGAGTGGTCTCAAATCCCCAATCAAAAGTTGTGGATCAACAGAATAGGTAAAAAAACAAATTCAACATTATGCTGTATACAAGAAACGCATTAAAAGGAAACTCATAGATGAAAAATCGAAGGATGGAAAAGAATATTCCATACAATAGGAACATGAAAATAAACATGAGTAGTTATCCTGATTTCTGACTAATTGGAGTTCAAGTCGAATCTGATCACACAAGGCAAAGATATTCACTGCATATTGTTTAAAGAGTTCAACAAGAAGGGATAACAATTATAAACACATATGTACCAAACACCAGTACACCCACATTTTTGAAACAAACACCACTAACTTTGAAAAGATCAGATAAATATCAACACAATTATAGTAGGGGACTGCACTACTATAGAGTGGGATACACTATTGTCACAAATAGACACATCAACTAAAAAAATCAAGAAAAAAAATCAACAAAGAGCCATCAGAGTTGAATGAAACCATTAAGCAAATATAGTTCATGAACATCTACAAAATTACCAACCAACAACAACAACAGCAGAACATGGAAATTTCTCCAAAATAGATTATATTCTAACCAATAAAGGCTAATAAAGTGAATGCAACAGAATTGAAATTACCCCATGCATAGTATCTGATCATAGTGTAATAACACCAGAAGTTAATGGCAAAATAAACCACAGAAAGCATGTAAATGCATGGAAATTAAATAATACACTATTTAACACTCAATGAGTCACAGAGGAAATCAAGAAAGAAGTTAGGTAGACTAAAGAATCAAGCTATAATTCCAATACAACATGCAAAATATGGGACACAATGAAAGCAATCCTAAGACAGACGTTTATAGCTGTGAGGGCCCACATCAGAAAAGCAGAATGAGCACAAATAAATAACTTAATGATATACCTCAAGGTCCTAGAAAAACAAGAACAAATTTATTCTAAAACTAATGTAAGGAAGAAAATGATAAAGATCAGAGCAGAAAATAATACAATTCAGATCAAAAAGAATACAAAGAATCAAGAGCTGGATCTTGGAAAGAATGAACAAAATAGATAAACCCTTATCCTATCTTATTTTCTTTTTTTTTTTTTTTCTATCTTATTTTCAAAAGGGAAAGAATAGACACAAATCACGTTAAAATTTAAAGGACAAAATCACAACATACTGTATAAATTAAGAAAATCTTTTGTAACTACTTTGAGAGCCTGTGCTTTCATAAATTGGACAATTCATATAATATGGGTAAATCCCTAGATACACATGATTTGTTCACACCAAAACTGAACAAAGAGGATTTAGGGATCCTAAGTAAAATAACAGGCAATGAAATTACAGTACTAATAAAAGCATCATTAATAAAGTCCTTTCCAACTAGGAAAAGACAAGTTCCCCATAGATTCAGTGCTGAACTGGACAAGAACCTCTGGGAAGATCTTAAATGAATACTCCTCAAACTCTTTAATAAAGTTGAAAGGGAAAGAGTTCTCCTAAATTCTTGCCTAGAACCTTATTCTGATTCTATAACCAGACAAGGATCTAACCTAAAAGAGAACCTCAGGCCAATCACTTTCATTAACATAGATGTAAAATCCCTCAGCAAGATACTGGCAAACAGAATGTCACATATAATCAAAACAATCACGCATCATGACTGAGTAATTGTTATTCCAGGAATACAAGTATAGCTGAACAAAAACGTAAATGTGAATCAATAAACAGAAGTAAAGCAAAAATAACTTGAAAATCTCAACAGACACACAAAAAAGACTATGACAAAATCCAACACTTATATATGATGAAAACCTTGAAGAAAATAGGCACAGAAGGACCTTATGTCAATTTGATAATAGCCATTTATAACAAAGCTACTGCCAATGTCGTATTTAATGATGAAAAACTGAAAATTTCCCTCTAAAATCAGGACCAAGACAAGAATGTTCATTATCACTACTCCTGTTCAATATACTTGAAGTCTTAGCCAGGGCAATCATTCAAGAGAAAGAAATAAGAGACATATAGAAGATCTAGAAAGGAGAGTAGAAGATATAGAAGATATAGAAAAATATAGAAGATATAGAAAGATATAGAAAGGAGGAAGTCAAAGTATTATTTAGGGATGACAGGTTCCTCTACATAGAAGACCGAAGAAATTCTACTAAATACTCATAGAATTAACAACCAAATTTAGCAATGTATCAGGAAATAAAATCAGCACAAAAAATCGATAGCTTTCTGTACCTCAATAATGATAGCACTGAGGAAATAATAAGGGAAACATTACTCTTCAAAATAGCATCAAGAAGAATTAAGTACTTAGGAATGAACCTAAGTAGGAGGTACTCTTAAAAGAAAAGAAAGGAGACCAAAGAGGACACTAGAACATAGAAATACATACCCTTTTCCTGGACAGGTAGAACCAATATGGAAGAAATGACTATATTTCCAAAATTGATATATTAATTTAACACATCATCAGTTAATATACTAACAGCATTCCTTGCAAAATAGGGAAAATAATCCTAAAATTCTTATAGAAAATAAAAGATCTAGATTAGCAAAAGCAATCTGGGTAACGAGTAGGCAGGAAGCATCACTATTCTGGGTTTCAAGTGATATTATATAGTTACAGTGGTAAAAACAGCAACGTATAGGCACAAAGATAGATACATGGATCAGTGAAACAGAACAGAGAATACAAAAACAAACGCAGCAAAATTCTGCTGATTTTTGACAAAGGAACCAGAAACATACACTGAAGGAAAAATTGCGTCTATAGAAAAGAGTGCTGTGAAAATTGTGTATCCACAGCACGAGATTGATCTGGACCCATATGTCTCATCATGTACTAAACTAAAATCTAAATGGACCAGAAAACTAAATGCTAAAATGGAAACACTTAAACTGTGGAAGATAAAATAGGTAAAACGCTTGAAGTCATAGGCATAGGAAAGGGCTTTCTGAACAGAATCTTGAATGTACAGGAAACTGTACCAAGAATCAACAAATGGGATCATATCATTTTTAAAACCATATCAAATTTAGAAGCTTCTATACAGCAAAGGAAACAACCAACAGAGTGACCAGACAACCTACAAAATGGCAAAAAAGTTTGCCAGCTTTTCCTCACAGAAAGGACTCCTATCTATAATACATACAAACAAAAAAAATTAGACCCTGGAAAATAAAAGATTCAATAAAAATGAATAACTGAAATTGACATTTCTCAAAGAAGTACAAATGCCCAATAAATACATGAAAAATGTTCAACGTCTCTATCAGATGAACGCAAATTAAAGTAACATCAAGATTCTAATATATTCCAAAAAGATATCATCAAGACCTCAAACAAGAACAAATGCTGGTGACGCTGTAAAGACAAAGGGATCCGTCTACATTTTCAATGGGAATATAAACTAGGATAAGCATTATGGAAATCAGTAGAGAGATTTCTCAGAAAACAAAAACCAGAAATTCCACTCAGTGTAGATCTTCCACTTTCAGATATATTCCCAAAAGAGTTAAACATATCATATTTTAGTGATAGTTGCATACCTATGTTTACAGCAGCTAAATCTTGAAACAGATGAATATTTATCAACAGATGAATCCATCAACAGATAAATAGATGGAAAAAAATGATATTTTTACGCTATGGAGTACTACTCTACCATAAAGAAAAATAAACTTTAGTCATTTGTGGAAAAATGGGTTCACCTTGTGACCATAATATTCAGAGAAATAAATCAGACATACAAGCTTAAATATCTCTTAGTTTCTCTTATATGAGAAACTCAAAATGTCAGTAAAGAGTGAAACTAAAGACAGATAATAGGAAGTAGGGAGGTAACTCTTCTGAAATGAAACAGAACCAACAGATGGATAGAGAGCAAAACTGGGTGTTATGGTCTGTGTCTGGGTGTCCCCTCAAATCCTCATGCAGTCATGGGGCGGGCTTCTAGAATTTGTGATTGATCCGTGGTCCAATGCTAGGATTGAGGGTGTGAGCACTACACCCGCCCCGGGGCGGGTGGTTTGCATACAGTGTAAGGGAGGGAAAGAGGCTGCTTGCTGCTGCTCCTTGTTTTTGCCCTCGTAGCTTTTGCTGTCTTCCACCGCCATGAACTGTTGCCCTCTGCCATGTGCCACTCTGCCTTGGAAGCAGCCAAATATGGACTGAAACCTCCACACACTGTGAGCTAAATAAACCTTTCCTTCCCTAATTCTGGGTGTCAGGTATTTTGTCTCAGTAACAAGAGAAAAGTAACTAAGTCATAGAATAGGGGAAAGGGATGATAAAGAGAATTAGAATGTGCTATGTACATATACCAACTCCCCATAAGTAATGTAAACATTGTATAGTTCGAAGATGTATCAATAAAAGTAAAAATTTAAAAATTGTGACCATTAATGATCTACACTTCCTGGAGTTCACAGTTTTATTTAGATTCCTGTGTTCTTTCTGAGGATGGGATAGGCTCACTGATTGACTAGATTAGCTGATGACAATCTGACTTCCATCCTTGATTCTCTCACCTTGTCTTTCATCACTCACTCTATAGGAAACCAAGCTCCGTGCCCTGGAGCTCCCCCTCTGAATGAATGTGGAAACATCTTCTCAATCTTGCCAATTTGCATGTGGGCCTTCCTTCAGTAAAACTTTCAAATAGCTGGTAGAGCACATCTCTTTGATTCCATCCTCCAAAGACTGCTAATTAGCTCAACTATTCCCGGAATATTAACTGCAAAATAATACATGTTTTCTGTTTTCAATAGCAAAGGTCTACACTGATTTTTTATGCAGCAGTCACTAATGTGATCAGAGAACTAGCCCATTAAGACCTTTCAGGTGCAGCTTCTTTAGGAAGGTGAATGGTGAATTGATTTTCCTCTTCAGTTTTCTTCCCTAATCAGTTGGCTTATTTATTTGGCTCTGGTCAGTCTCTGTAGAGTTTGGTAGGAAGCCAAATGGCAAAGAATCTTTAGTTCTGTTTGCATTTTTTCTGTAATCATGAAAGGGGGACTTTGTAAATTATATGCTAATATTTCAACTACTTGTACTACTTCACATCATAATATTTGTAATGCTAGTTGCAAATATGACCCTAATAGAACTGAAAATTGTATAGACCATAGAAGGAATAATTCAAAGAATAACAACTGGACCCCTATATTGAGACTGCGAGAGACCTTATTTGAAAGAGGTTCCAGAATTCTTATTGAGGTGCCTTACTGAGGAGAACCATCTGGCCAGTTAGCTACAAGCAGAATGATGATGGCTGTACTTTTCCAATCAGTGATAATCCGAATAAAACATGATTCTCATCAGAGTGTACCACCTCAGCGATGGCCACTAGTGAAACGTTATTATATTGTACAAAACTGCTCTTGTCAAAGTGTCTTAGATAATTGAATATTGGTCTTAGCACAGTATATAGATCTCATCTGGTCGCTGGACCAATTACTCTGACATAAAGATAAAATACATCAAAGGATGTGAAGTATCTTGATTCCTACTATCAGTCCCCTCTTTCAGGAAGATAGCTTATTTGAAGGACGGAGGTGTGGAATCAAGTTCTATAAAAATCCATTGCAGCCAGCAGTATGTCAGAGGCTAGAGGCAGATAGGGCAACACCATTTATCTACACAGGAAGAACAACTTGGAAAGGGCACATTATCTCATCCAGACAGTGTCATTTACAGCCATGAGTTTTTGTCACTGGTTGTTCTCACAGATCTTATATTCTGGTATATGAGACAGACAATAAATAGAGTGAATAGACAAAAATGTTTCAAAGAGTTACACTATAGAAAAAGGTTATAGCTAGAGTGACTAAAGAAAGTGTATAATCGATATTAAAAATTTGCTAAAGCAGATCCCTATGAAGGATGATGTTTGAATTCAGAGTTTAATAACAATGAATTACTCATAGAGAAGATTTGAGAGAGGCATGTTACACATGATAGCAATCTAGAGGAAAGCAAGGAAAAATAGTACTTTGTGTCCTTCAGATAGGAAGTTACTATTCCTTGTAGATAAGAGAGAGAATCCTAGAAAAAAAATTTCCTGGAGACAAAGCACCAGGTAGGATGTTTTGGTAATATTTTAGAATTTTAATTGGAGTAGGGAATAAAGCCATTGTAAAATTTAAGTATAAAAGTGTGAGGCTCTGATTCAAGTTTTACAAAGGCAGTATTTCTGTCTTGATTGAGAGTAGATTTCAGGGTGTAAAACAGGAAATCCAGTGAGTAGGGTATTGTGATAGTTCAAGCAAGAAAAGAAGGTGTTTGGCAATAAGTGTTAGCAGTGCTATGACGATACATGGAGAGGATTAGAAAATATTTTGTAGAAAATCTTTGGGAATGTTTGGTGTATTAGAAATGAGAGGAAAGAAACAGTGACAACTCAAAGATAGCTCTCAAAGATTTGCTTTGAGGAGGTGCGAGGTGGCAAAGCAGGGATGAGATAAACCCAGTGTTCTCTGTTTATAGAATACCGAAATATGAGTCATCCAGGGTGGAGGGGGCTGAAGGGACACATCTGGATAAACAATAAAAGACTCGTGATAAAAATCTGCGAGATCTGAGGATTGGATAAAAAATTGTGGTACTTTTATGTAATGGCGTATGACTCAGCTATAAAGAAAGATAAACTTGAGGCTTTTACAGGTAAATGGTCACAACTAGAGACCACACTCATAAGTGAAATAAATCAGACCTGCATGTGTAAGCAACATATTGTCTCAGTAGTGTAAGAACCTGAAAGAGTGAATAAAAACTAGGAGGTATGATAGACATTGTGAAATGAAAGGAAAATGCTCAGGAGTAAAGGGCAACTGGGGTACGGGAAAGGAGGGAAAGAAGGGGAAATCATGTATGTATGTGTATACAGGATAGCTAACAGTGGTACTGCTGTCTTCTCTTGCTTTAGTGAAAGGAACAGTTAATCATTACTTGTTTGATCATTATTGCATGTGTCTATTTGTTTTCCTGAGAAACCACTTTGAAGATATCAGTACGTAATACAACAACCGTTGATAATTTCCTACCACTTTATCTGCACCTCTGTATCGTTTGTATTGTTTTTATGCTGTTTTGTAAATGGGTGTCTGTTTGTTAAAAAAAAAAAGGTGGAACACTATGACTTGAAGTTTTCCAATCTGAATTACTGAGGCATCCAAGAAAAGAAAAAAAGAAAGAAAACCCACTGGTCTTTTCAGTTAACAATGTACTTAAGAGACTACCTGTGAAAACCTAAATACCTAGACTTTTCCTGTTCATAAAAACACAGTCATTGATACCAGTATCTTTCCTATAAGATTAGTATTTTCTTTAGTGCTGTAATTTTCAAACCAGGGTAAAAGAGTTACTGTGCTAAACTTGTATCCAGAGCCATGTCATGCACAGTGGGTTGTGTAGTATTGTTACTAAATAGCTTTAAAGGGAATGGCTTCATCCTGTTGATTCATTTTAGAAAACAGACTGCCACAAAATATGTGGCAAATTGGAGAATCACTGTAATGACTAATTTCGATATTTTCTGAATAAGTTTTCACATGTTTCTCTTCCCTCAAAACTGTTAGTGCCTGCTAATTAGTACCTATCGGAATGCTCTAACATAAGCATCTGTAGTGCAACAAAAACATGACACATTTCATTTTAAAGAAGCCTTAACTCCTTGTCTATTTCTGAACATTGACAATTATTGTGATTAACTCCCAGTTATACAGGAACGTGTGTTTTTTCTTTTATTTTTTCAGAAAAACCTCCAAGCATTTTGTAGAAAACAGTGATGAGGGCGGTGACGGTGACAGAGATGCGAAGGATGGTGACGGCTGCAGCACTAGTTCTACTGGGTGTAGTTCAGGGGAAAATGTCAGTGGTCATCACCAGTCCTCACTGTGATAGTATCAGATTCCAAGCACGCAAGTAACAGCTTGAGCTGCATTATCAAAACTACAAAACAGAAATTGCTTTTTCATTAAAAACAAAAGAATATGAAATGCATTATTTTTCCAAATTTATTTGGCTTGTAAACCCAGGATACAAGTCTCAGCCTCGCTGACTTGAAAGCATTTGTGCTTTATGCTTTGTCACCTTGGGCCTTAGCCTTCCGGAGTTCTTTGCTTTTATGTTAGAAATACTTCTTGAAAGCTCAAGGAGAGGACTCTTAAGTAGAATGTGAATGTATGTAAATTCCTACGGATACAAAACCAGCTAGTGTGAAATACAAAGCAAATCTAAGTGCATGAATTGTAGCAAATGGCTCAATTCTATTCCCCAAGGCCGCCTCTCTTTAAGGTGCTACTGGTTCAACTGCAGAAAGTGACAGTACATCAGATCATAAGTTTTGACTTTTACCACTTAAGAGACTTTTAGCAAATGATAGATCAGTTATGGGAGTGCTGTAGCTCCTTGGCTTTGGGGCTGAGCTAACTCTGAAGGACTTGCCCTAAAACAACCCGAGTTTCCACTGGGGATTCCTCTTTGGTTTGCCCCAGTGACACCTGGATTGACAAACGTGCCCTCTGTTTTGTGCCTTCCCTGTCCTGCCACCCTTCTCCCTTTTCTCACAATGTGTTCTGGGTCGGCCAAATGAACTAGTACTTCTCAAACACTGGCCTCGGGGTCTGCTTGTGAGGAAACTCAAACTAATCATGGATTTCTTCTTTTCATATACACCCATACATTTTTTTTCTGATTTCAACATTTTGGATTGCTGATTGAGAGTGTATGGCAAAGAGAATATTTACAAAGATTACAGGTAATACTGGATCTACTGTAGTCATCTCCTTTCTACTTTAATGAAACTGAGTTTCTACCATGTTCACTGCAGTCAGCTTTCAATTCCTCCCTATCAAGTCTTGGACTGCTTTGCTTTCCAGCTAAAGGTTATTTGTTTTTGGCCACTGGCAGTGCAATGCCTGGAACTCTCTATATTTATTTAGTTCAAAGTTCTTTATGTGCAGTAAACAAGAGTCGAGGGCACAATGAAATCTCACATTTCATCACGGTTGCTATAGTGCTCCTGACCTCAGTCCAGAATTTTGAGAGTACAGGGCTGCTCCTAAACAGCTGTGGTTGAGTTATTTCATTTACTTGACACTTTTGACAGAAGAGAGAGTGCTTTTCCTAAGTTCTAAGTGCTCTTTCCTAGTTCTTGTAGAGATATGATATACACAGACATAATCTGAATGTTTCAGGTTTATCTTCACCCAGCTTTCTTCAGGCTATCCAATAGTAAACTCATTTTATCATTTAGTTTTTAAGTTAGCTAATTCAATGTTCATTACCATATTTAGCATAGTGGACAGTGTTTTGCTTACACTGAGCTCATTTTTTTTGTTGTCATATAGTTGAAGAGTTTCTTTTCTGAATGTAAGTTTCCCTAAAGGCATTATTGGAGAAAATGCATTTGCAGTATTTGCTTTTTGTGGCTCCTTTCTAAATTTACTGAGACAAGGAAATTGCATTCTCTTAACACATCTTGGATTTGGCTCTTCCCTTTGTCTGCGAATCAAATAGAGAACATAATTACTAGAATCTGAATGTTCCATATGAATTTCTTATGTGCTTTACTCTCTGAGAACCCAATGCATGATTTAACTACAGGAAAAAAATAAACATTTCCCTGGATTTTTAAGAAATAAAACATTCAAACTGTAACAAAAGCATATCATATCATCTGGGCATGTTCAAGAAGAAAATGTAAGGCAGGCCATCCACAGACACATGAAAAGGGATGGTCATTTCTCTCCTCTTAGGGCTGAAAATTACTTTTCAGATTGATGTTTCTAACATCTGAAATATAGCTGCCATCACATTAACCAGATATACAGCACTCTGAGCTGAAAGCATAAATTGTACACATCTTGCTCTTCAGCAGCAGTGAAAAGGAAACGTAGGTGTGGGGTCAACAAAAACTCCTCCTATGGGTGAAGCCTAACAGTTAGAGGGAATGAGAGATCCTAGTGTTGGTGGGATAGTGCTGTTTTCTGTCAAGCAAGATATGACAGGGGACCAAGAGGCTTAGGAAACAAGCAGAAAGATTTTGGTCTAGATGAAAAGAACTAGTTCATGTAGCCTTTGACATGCTCTGAGAGGAAAGATTGGAAAAGGGAACACTCACATTAACTCCTGTTTAACTCCTGTCTTTACCATTTGCCAGATGTGAAATTATTTAAACACTTGAGCAACCAGTTAAACACTTGACCCTTGGTTTTCTCAACTGTGCAGTGTAGAATAATCATCATTTCTCTTGCCTACTCCTAAAGAAATTATGTAGGGAATAAACTAAATGATGTACAGGGAAACACATTATGTTTTCCAAACTTCATTCAGTGAATTTAATGGCTTTTATTAATACTGTAAGTTGTGCTAGGCACTCACCTCAGTATTGTACATATAATATCTGACTAAATACCTATAGAAAACTTTGAAAAGGTACTAGTATTGTTTCATTTAATATTTAAGTAGCTTAACAGGGTTACCAGGCAAATGGAATATGGCACATTTGATACTTGAACTTACTCAAGTATGAAAGACTATACTTCAAAGCAAAGATACTCAAAGATGTCCATTTACTGGTACCTACATACAATTAAATACTGTAAGTACAGAACTTGAACATAACTATTCAAACTTTCATAACTTTTTGATATGTGTTCAACCTCAAGTACATGACCATTGTTATAGTAATTTATGTTTATTGTATTTGATAAAATATAGGTCTACAATGGATTGAAAAGAACAAAACCTTGCCTTTCATTATAGATTCCTTAAGTGTTTCTAACACACTACATTATAGGATTTGAATTGATTTCATTGGAGCACTGTGGAAAATCTTGTGAGGCAACCATTTTAAAAAGAATTAAAAGAGAAGAGTTATAAATTACTATATCTAACATACACTAAGATATATGAGTAACATAAAGACACAAAAATCGTGAAACTAAAATCAGTCCTCTGACTCTAGTCCCTCTCTCTCTCCTTCCATTCCTTCCTTCTTGTGCCACTTCTGAAGTTTAGATAAGTATACCAGAAGAGTAGTGTGTCTTTTCTATTGTTTTGTTTTTACAAAACCGGTGTTTTATAATATGTAAGAAATTTCAAGAGAAATTGATGTTTAGGAGAAAATGACTTACATTGACTAAAATACCAAATATTCTCCATATAGAAAAGGAATGAAAAATAATGCCTACTGGTGGAAATATTATATTGAATCAATTATAGAATAAGTGGGACTGTGTTTTTATCATGCCTAAGATTTTATAGCAGTGCTTGGAGTTACACTCACATATGTGTTTTCTCACCAGACTGTTGCTAGGTTTGACTTGCTAAAGATAAATGGTGAATTTTCTCTTTTCATTCAAATTTTGTGTATTAGTCAAGTCCACTTAATTTCTTCAAATAGTTTTCATTCTCTCTTTTCTTTTAACTTTTCTGCATTTCTTCACATAAATTTCATCCTCCAGTAAAGTAAGAAATTTCAAAATATTATTTTAAATATCTGGGTTATGTGTGAAATCTACTGTTTAAATTTTATGAATTACATAAAAATCAGTTTTAGAAAATAGGCTCACAAACACATGTTTGATAAGGAAAATAGAATCTTATTTGGTAAGAATGAAGGAACATGCAAGCCTCTTGGGTTAAAAGTAAGTATTAAAATGTTACACTTGGAAATTTTGTTCTAAGAGTAAATATCCCTGTGCATCATATAGCAACAATGGAGAATGATTCTTGGAAACATTGAGATCTATTTTCCTTTCTCTTCTAAGGATATATATATATATATATATATATATATATTTTTTTTTTTTTTTTTTTTTTTTTTTTTTTTTTTTTTTTTTTTCTCAGCACAATGGTTAGAATGGCAGCTTGGAATCTTAGAGAGTAAATTCTGCTCCCAGGTGTTCCATCAACTTAGCGTGTGACCTCCCTTGTTCTCTAAGTGCTTTTTGCCTCAGTTTCCCTTCTCATCAGATACATATGTCTGAAATAATTATAGCTTTATACTTTCTTTAAGTAAAAGCACAGAAGAAAGAGAGGAGTGCACAACATGTGAGTCTAGTGGAAATTACAGTGTGTGTCCTATTTTAATTGAATGTTAAGGCACCGTCCACTTAAGAGGGAACAAATAACAGTAACTAATATAAGATCACTGTAAAATGCTTGTCCATGTATTTGACACATCATATGCTGTTCTCTGTCATCATCTCTGTTAATATAAACATCAGGAATCAGAGTGTGGAGTCACCACGAGTGCTGCAAAGAAGTAAATGACTGAAATTAACCTCATATAGATGGAGAAGGAGGGGGAGGAGTTAAAACTCTGCAAATGGAGGTAGAGAATCAGAGAAGTCATCAATCAGTCAATGTAAGAACCAAGCACATCAATCCACCCACACTAGAACTTCCAGGCCCAGCAAGCAAAAGATATACAACACCAAGAATTGGAGATAACAAGAATTTTAAGGATTAGTATGTCCCGGAATGGAGAACTGTATGTGTGAAGATAAAACGTCTGTATCAAGTCTCCAGTCTATTCCGGGCTATCTTTACTATGAAATACTAAATTATTGCTGATATTTCATTGCTGGAATCAATCTTTGAAATATTTAGAACATACTCATGTAAAGAAAAATAACATTGATTGTTTGTCTAAAATCCTAACGTAAACAAGTGGCTTATATTTGACCAGTCAATCCAAATCTTAAGTCATTCTCTCTTTTAGCCAGTTGTAATCCAGAAAGGTATAAAGCATGAGGCTCTTGGAACATTAGATCCCAATTAGATAGCACAAATCATCTCAATGATGGCGGTGGTGATGATTATAATGGTGAACAGGATATTTTCTAAAGAGAATTGACTATTTGATGGCAGGTCTGAGAGACATACAGGTCTTAATATTATCCAGAGTGTGGATATATCATATAGTACATGCACATTATGTCAAAAGCCACAAAACTCCCGCACACTGCACAAGGATCATCTTGAGGGCGTTCATAGGCCTCTGAATATACAACTGTCTCCTTGCATTTCAAGGCTTAACAAGGCAATGAGACAAATATATTCTGAAAGGAAAGATGAACACTACAGTGCAGGACTATATGTTGTGGCTATCATAACAAAATTAATTTTTCAGGGTGTTTTGCCAATCCTCTAGGGTGGATATGCAGATTGTAACTATTATTTAATTGTTATGATTCACTGTTGAGTAAATATCATTACAAAATAATTAGGGAGATATGCAAAAATTACACTAGAGAATCTTTCCTTGTGTAGAAATGCTGCAGTGAAAAACTAGAGTCTTTGCAAGACAAATTAATAATTTTTATTAGTATACACTGGTAGTGCATAATATAATGAGCGCATTCCTTGTGGAGAGTTGTGTATGTGTGCAACACCACTTGATTCTCTCTTTGTAGCCTCTTTCCCCTCCCTTCCTGAGCCTTCCTCTCCATCTCTTGGTCCCCTTCCCATGTGAAAAAGATCTGTTTATTGCCCTACTTCTTATCATCTCTCTTTTATATTACTATTTATTTATATTTTGGGTTTCTCATACAAGAGAAGTCATGATATATTTAAGCGTATATGTATATATATATATATATATATATATATATATATATATATATGATTTATATTGCTTAACATTATTGCCTCAAGGTACATGCCCTTTCTTAAAAGTGACTCAAATGTATCACACTTTATGGAAGAGTGGTATTCCATTGTGTAAAAATACCACATTTTCTTAAGCCATTCGTCTACATGCTTCCAGGATGTACTTATTGTGAATTGTGTTACTTTAAACATGGATATGCATGTGTCACTGTAATATCTTGACTTTATCTCTTTTAGGAAAATACCTAAAAAGGGACTAGCCTGGTCACATGCGATTTGTATTTTTAGTTTTCTGAGGAATCTCCATAGTTGTGCAAGGCTTGTACTAGTTTGCATTCCCACTAACAAAGGAGAAGGTTCTTTTATCCTCTTAGCTTGGGAACATTTGTTATTATTTAATGGGTATCATAAAGTAAGATGAAATTTCATTGTTATACTTTGCATTTCTCTGCTGACCAGAGTTATTAAACCTTTGTTCATGTTTTTATTGGTCATTTGTACTTCTCCTTCTGAGAAGTGCCTATTGACTTCAGTTGCATATGTTTTGATTGGCAGCATCTTTCATTTAGGAGGGGGTCTAATTATTTGCAGTTCCTTATATAATCTAGGTATTAGTCTTTTATCCAAGTTATAGGTGGCAAAGTTGTTTTGCCCATTGGGTAGGTTGTCTTTTCACTCTGTTGATTGTCTTTCACTATGCAGAAGCTTATTAATTTGGTATGTTTCCATTTGTTGATTCCTACTATTATTTCATGTTTAATTAAGGTTCTTTTCAGAAGCTCCTCATCTTTGTCAATGTCTCTTAAGAGTTTTACATGTTTTATCATCTAGCAGATTAAGTGTTTCTCTTTTAACATTTAGATTCTTGGTCCTTTTTTATGTTAATACAGTACACACAGTGAGAGGTGTGAGTCATTAAATCTTTGGCATGTGATAACCAGTTTTCCCAGTGCCATTTGTTGAAGAGGCTATATTTCTTGCAGTGTAAGTTTTGACCTTCTTTTAAAGATCAGATAGCTTAGAGTTGTTTCTTCATCCTCTATTCTTTTCCATTGGTCCACATGGTATTTTTCTGTTTTTTTTTAATCAATTATGTGCTGTTTTTCTTATCACTATACCTTTGTGCTTTGACTTGAAATCCAGGATTATGATGTGTCCTGCTTTGCTCTTTTGGCCCAGGATTGCTTTTACTATTCTAGGTCTCTTCTGCTACCACATGAACTTTAGTATTAGTTTTTGCTGTTTCTGTGAGGCATGCTACTGAGGTTGAATGGTGTTTGATTAAATCTGTATACTAGTTTTGAAAATAGTCATTTTGACTATTGCTTCTCTTTTTCAATGAGTTTATTATTGGTGTATGGGAATACTATTCATTTTGTATCCTGCCACCCACCTGAATTTGGTTATTAATTCTAGGAGCCTTTTGGTGAAATATTTGTGTGTTCTATGTAAAAAATGATGTCATCTGTACATAATGAGATTTACTCTCTCCTTTCCTATGTATATCCTTTTTATTTCCTTCTCTTGCCTGATTGTTCTACCTAATGGACTATATTGAAAGGAATGGTGAAAGTGGACAGCATTGTCTTGGAACTGATTTTAAAGGAAAACCCTGTAGCTTCTCCACATTTAATATATTAGCCATTGATTGGTTATAAATGGTTTTTATTGGGTTAAGATAAGTTCCTTATTTAGCTATTTTCTTCTGGATTTTAATCATGAATGGATAATGAATTGCATTAAAACCTTCTGCATCAATTAAGATGATCTTGTGATTTTTTTTCCCTATTTATGTTTATGTCATGTATTACATTTACTTATTTCCATAAATTAAGCCATCACTACATCCTTGGGATGAAGCCTACTTGGTCACAATGTGTCTTTTTGGTGATTTGTTTTACTCTGCTTGTTAGTGTCTTCTTGTGTCTATGTTTATTAAACAGATTGGTCTGCAGTTTGCTTTCTTGGCTGGGTCCTTTTCTTTCTCTGGAATCAGAGAAATGATAGCTTCCAGAAATGATTTTTGAAGTGCTCCTTTTCTTTCAGTTTCATTAAAGTTTGAGGAGTATTGTTCTGTTAGAATGTTTTTGGGCCTGCGCCTTTCTTAAGTAGTAGGATTTTCATTACTGTTTTACTTTTATTATCTGTTATTGGACTGTTTAGGGCTTTTATATCCTTTTGGTTCAGTTTTTGTAATTCATATAGTCTAAAAATCTACCTATTTCTTTTTGATTCTCCTATTTATCATGGTACAAGTTCTCATAGTAGCTCCTAATAATTATCTGGATTTTGGCAGGGTTCCCTATGATTTTGCCTTTTTATTTCTAATTGCATTGATCTAGGTCATTACTTTCTTTTGTTTTGTAAGATTGGCTAAGGATTTGCCTAATTTGTTTATTTGTTCAACAAACCAGCTGTAGGATTCATTGATTATTTTTATTATTTTCATTAGTTGTAATGTAGTTAATTTCTGCCTAAATCATTATAATTTCCTTCCTTCTACTAGTTTTGAGTTTGTAACATTTATTTTTTCTAGGAGGTTTAATGCATCATTGGGCTATTTTGGGGAACTTGCTCCATATTTCTGATGTGGCCATTCCCAGCTACAAATTTCTATCAAAAGACTGCTTTCATTTTGTCCCACAGGATCTGGTATGTTTTACTGGCATTATCATTTGATTGAAACTGTTGAATGTGTACCTTGATTTCTGTGTGACTCATAAATTATTCAAAAGTGTATTGCTTAATTTCTATATGTTTGCATAATTTCTTGTTTCCTTTGCCCTTAATTTCTACTTTCATTTCAATATGATCTGATAATTTTTATGAGAAATTTTCACCTTTTTTACATTTACTTAAAGCCTGTTTTATGGGCTGGTTTGTGGTAGCTTTTAAAGAAAATCCCATGTGCTACTCTGAAGAATATTTTGTTATATAGTGGAATGCTGTGTAGATACCTATTAAGTCCATTTGTTGGATGCTTTGGTTCACTGTAATAGTTCTTGATATTTCATCTAGTTGGATGATTTGTAAGAATGGGGTATTGAATCCCCCATTGCAGTTATGCTGTGTTTATCTGATCATTCATGCTGAGTACCATTTGTTTGATGAATTTGTGTACATTGGTATTTGGTACCTGTATGTTTATAATTGTTATCTCTTCCTCTTGAATTGTTCCCTCACCAGTGATCAGTTGTGGCTTAATTTCTATTTTGCCTAAAATCAGGATAGCTACTCTTGCTTTTATCCATGTTCCCATTCCATGGATTATTCTTTCCACCCTTTGATTTTCAATCTGTGAATTTCTTTTTGGATTAAAAGTGGTTTTTGTGTACACTATATCATTGACCATTGTTTCTGGATCCATTTAGCCAGTCTGTGTCTTTTGACTGGGGAACTGAAACCATCCTCATTTAGAGTTAGGAGTGATAGGTATGGATTTAGTCCCATCATTGCATTATTGTGCTGTTGTTGACTTCCTCCCCCTCTTTTTCACTTCTGCTTAATGGCTCAGCCAGCCTGGTATATTCATTCTATTAGATATTTTGGTATCATGGGCTTCATTGTCTCTTTCTAAGATGTCCTTTGGAATTTTCTTTTATAGTGCTTGGTTGGGGGTCATGAATTTCTTGATATAATCTTTGTCATGGAAATACCTTATTGCTCCACCAATTTAAAAAATTTTGTAGAATATTTAATGCAGGATTGGAAGTTGTTTTATTTTCAGAATTTAGCCAGTTCAGCCCAAATTCTCCTGGCTTTAAGGTTTGTATTGAAAAGTCTGCTGTAAGTCTAATGGGTTTACCTCTATAATTGATTTAGTGCTTTTCCCTAACAACTTTAAAGATTCTCCCCCCACACTGAATTTCATGAATTTTGACTATGATGTATTGCGGAAAGATTCTCTTTTGATTGTGGCTGTTCAGAGTTCTATATGTCTCACTATTTTTACATTTAATTCTTTCCCTATATTTGAATAATTTTTTGCTGTTATTTCTGGAAACGCTTTTTAATACAATTTGTCCTAACTTTCAATTTATTCCATTAATCTTAGATCACTCGTCTTTGTGTAACTAGCAGCTGTGGCACCAATTTTTTCATGTTCTTTTCTTTTTTGGCCTTTTGGACAGGATCTTGCTCTGTAGCCCAGGCTGGCCTTGAACTTGTGGCAGTCCTCCTTCCTCAGCCTCCTAAGTGCTGGGATCACAGGTGTACAGCACCATGGCCAGCTTATTCTCTTGTTATTTGTAAGGTATCTCTGAGTATTTGTTCCCTGACAGTGGGTCTCTCCTCTAACTCTGACCTCCTTTTGTCACATGGATTCCTTCTGCTGTCTAACCCTAATCATTCCATGTACTTCAACATTTTTATAAATTGTTCATTTATGTTTTATGCCATTTCATTTAGTTCATCTGGCTTTTTCTTAGTCTTCTGTAACCTCTTTCTCACTTTGCTCGTTACATCCATTATCTGTATAATTATATCTTCTGTGCTCCCACTGAACACTATATTGACCTGCGGACCCACTGAGCACCCTTACTGACTGTTTAATTTCTTCTGTTGTCCTTTTAAATAATGTGGCTGTGCGGCTTCTGCATCGCTCCCCCCTCCAGGTCCTGTGGGTGAACTTCATGTAAATGGGAGTGTTAGGGTCCATTTTGTTGTCTGGTGTTATGTTACTATTGTTTTGTGCTGAGGTTTGCATGTGCATATACTGGAAAGACCTTGATCCTAGAATGTAACTCTCCTTAGTCAATGTCTGATTTTCAGTAACCCACTGTCTACATAATTTACTATAGTCCTGTGCAATCATCTGACCACATCTTAATTTGGGAATGTGATTAACTCAGCACCCCGTTCTCTGAGAATGGACCACAATATTGTTAATGACATAAAAATAATCTCAATATTAGCAACAGAGAAAATCTACTAAAAACATCAGCCATGAGGCCTCACCAGTAGCAAACAGTATACAACAACATAATCCAAGACAAATAAGATATTAGGACATCATAAAAAGCAATAATGTATCATCTTTAACAATAGAAAGGATACCTGTAATTATAGTATAAATGCTAAAACAAATCTAATATTGTCACACAATAAGATCTCCTAAGTGTAAAAACCATACTTTTACTAACAAGAGAAAAAATTCA
Source organism: Dinomys branickii (assembly GCA_004027595.1). Taxonomy (NCBI): domain Eukaryota; kingdom Metazoa; phylum Chordata; class Mammalia; order Rodentia; family Dinomyidae; genus Dinomys; species Dinomys branickii. The sequence continues at coordinate 11,252 of PVLD010018201.1, read as the reverse complement.
GCAGTAATAACAGAGTTTACTAACTACCCAAAGATTAATAAAGCTTAATGTTTATATTAGTAAAGACATAGGTGGTTGGAATGAGGGAAGAAAATCTTGAAAAATCGAATAATGTGGGAAAAGAAGCAGAGACAAGTGATAAGAGTATCCTGTTAAGGAGAATTAGATAAAAGTAACAGAAAAGAAGAAAGCAGGAAAATGATATAAAAAAGAGCAAAAAATAAAAAATATAAAACATTTAAACTAATGGGCAGAGACTAAAAAGGAAAAAAAGGAAGAAAAAAGAGGAAAAAGAAAGAGAAATAAGAAAAAGGAAGAAAAGGAGAAAGGAAACTTCCCCAAACCCCAAAAAACCAGGAAAGAAGAAAGAGTGTGCCAAGCATGGTAGCACACACCTGTAATTCGAGCACTTGGGAGGCTGAGGCAGGAGGATCGTTGCCAGTTCGAGACCAGCCTGGACTACAAAGTGAGCTCAAGGCCAGCCTGAACTTCATGGCAAGATCCTGTTTCAAAAGAGATTTTTTAAAAAGTTAAAAAAAAAAAAAAAGAAGAAGAAAGAGGGAAAGTTCTCTGTATCTTTGAATGAGTGGTTTCTTTCTAGGAGCCTCAGCTTTGGTGTCCAGCAGACTGTGGTTTGCTCCTCCCACCTTTTCAACCTGTAGGTCTGTGAGTTCTCCCCAGCTGGCCCTCCGTCTGCGTACCCCAGGGTGTGGTAACAGTCTAAGCTGAGGCCTGTCCTCGTTCACATTGGCAGATGCGATGGTAATCATACCTCAGATCTGCACGGTGTAGGCAGCCAGACGAGGATTCAGTCACTTACTACTGGCACTCTCAGACAGAGCCAGCAAATTCTGTGCACGAGACAAGCTGGCCCAGCTCTTCATTAGAGGGCAGTTTGTGACCTTTCCAGATTGAGCTTAAACTTCTGAGTGATTCTCTCTCCTGCTGTCTGTCCCCAGCTGTCCACTGTGGGTGTTTCACACCCAGTCACCTAGAGAAGGATTACACTAGGAACCTTGAAGCTACATGGCTGTTTGGTTATTCTGACTCCCAGACATAAATAATCAACCCTTCCCTCAAAAGACACCTGATTAAGAACTCTGTAGCAATATGGCAGGAACCATGGCAGATCCCTTCTACAGCGATTGCCCACCACGTGTAAACAGTCACCTAGAGCCAACCCCATACCTCTTTTGCAGTTCACAGTGGCGGTGGGCTCCTCCGGGGGCCCTAGCTGCTGCGGCAGTTTACCATTTCTCTCTTGAGCTGCAGATCCTGGACGCTTACCTTGCATGTGGGAAGGCCTCTTTCCCTTCCCGGGAGCCTGGGTGAACTGCCAGCCTGTTTCCTTCTTTTCCCTACATTGTGGCCCATTTCTCTGTATTTTTTGAATTTTTCTGTCAGTTCTTTTCAGATTTCCAGTGATCTGCTTTGTTTCTCCGCACCTGGTTATTGTTTTCCCTTGTCTGGATTCCGAATCCCTAAGAGGCTGAATTTTGCTGCTGATCTTCACTCAGCCTTTTTCTGGTTGCAAATTAACTATTTTAAAAGCAAAATGTCCATTTTGAAGATGATGTTCATATAGCTTTTTATCAATTATATACCTAACAGTCAAGTAGTGGAACAATATCAAATTGCTCATCCCCACACCCATACTGAGAATTTTCATTAAGTGTAAATTTTACCACCTTGAGTGAAAAAATTCTGCCTCACTTTTTTTTTTTTTTTTTTTTGCGGCACTGGGGATTGAACTCAGGACCTTGTGCTTGCCAGGCAGGCACTTATTCCACTGAGCTATATCCCCAGCTCTCACTTTTTATTTCTATCATGACTGTATGTTCCTGAAAAATGTGTATATGTTCTTTCATGAGAAGTTTTTGTGCTACTTTTCAATTATTTATTGTGGTATTTATTTTCTTATTAATTTTTTTTCTTATGTTGTTTTATGGCATAGGATTTTCTTAAATAAGTGGTTCTAGATAACTCTTACTTCTTAATCTTTGTTGTCATTTTGTAATATCACGTGCAGAAATGTCTCTCTACTACTGAAAGTGTTTTAAAGAACAATTCGTATGCTTTCTGTTTTCTAAGTGTGCATATTTACGCCCACATTTAATTTATTTGACATGTATTATGAAGAAAAAAATCTAACAATACCTTAATTTTTCTTAAATAATAATCCAATTATCCTAACATCCTTTTTGGCTAAAATATTCCTATCTTGTCTTGAAATGCTACTGCTTCATAAGGGTTGTATACATAATCATAGTCTTGGCACATTGTTGAACGTGAGCCCTGGAGTCAGTCTATAGCTAATTACAGACCCTTACAATCTTTGTGACCTAAAGCAATTTATTTAAGCACCCTATGACTAAGTTTTCTAATCTGAAAAATTATGATGCTATGAGGATAAAATTATCATTAAGATTAAAAATATGAATTAACAGATGTAAAGCTTTTAGAGTTGCTGATGTATAGTAAATATTCAATATGTTAATCATTGCTGTATAATGAGATATAAAATATTAACATAATTTCTGATATTTGACGTATGTCCCATAAGGTCACCTTGGAGATGGTTCCATAACCACTCTTTGCCTTAATGAGATATGATCCTTTAATACGATGTTAGCATTTGGGAACTTGTGCTGTTGCTATGGTTAAAGGAATCTGGTGCATTTCAATACTGTATTTAGAAATCAGTGGCTTGCAGACAACTGAGATCATCACAGAAATGAAAATCAGAAGGGAGAAATAAGCAGGCCTGATTTTAAGCCCTAATCACTCCTGTAGTTATGCATTGTAAGAAAGAAAAGGAGAACTATTACAGAAGATAAAAAAAAGTTTCCTGAATCAAAACTGTTACAAACTAAATGATATCTCCCACCCTACAAATTATTGTTTAATTTTCTTTCTCACAAGGCAGTAAGCAATATGACAAGGTGGACCCTATTTGGTTTTTTCATGACCTATTACTGAAACATGGTAGGTATTCAATAAATACTGAATATTTGGCATGTCTTTATATGCCAAATTACTTTTGCAACTCAATTTTATTTTACATATAGTTTTATCATAATTAATGCCAGTGGTTCCTACTATAAATTACACTGACTAGAATAATTTAGCAAGTTTAGGTTTCAATTCTGCCATAAAACTTTGCATATGTTTTCAGAAAAACTATTTTTACCCAGGCTTTTTTTCTTGTAAGTAGTTTTCTAATTTTCTAAAGAATCTTCTAAAGAATTTGTTCATGGTGATTGCTTTATTCAAGTTTCCAAAGAAGTTTAATTTCTTAATTCTGTTTGATGGATTTTTACTTTTAAAATAAACTTAAAGTACAATGAAATGTACCCATTAAGATTTGCAGTTTGATGAGTTTTTACCAATGTATATACTTACGTGTTATGGTTGATACATTGTGTCAACTTGGGGAGTTGGAGGTTTCCCTGAGTGATTCAGCAGGAAGCCAGTGTGCTTACTTTGTATACATCCTGAGCTTGTGGAAGTGGAGAGCATGGAGGTTATGTGAGAGGTACATGCCCCCTGTGTCGGGGTAGGCTGTTTACAATGTAAGGGAAGAGAAGAGGCTGCTTGCAGCCATTCTTCCCTTTTGCTCTGGTTGTTTTTGCTGTGCTTTGCTGCCATGAAGTTTTGCCCTCTGCCATGTGCTACTCTGCCTCAGAACCAGCCAAGTATGGACTGAAACTTCCACAAACTGTAAGCTAAATATAGTTTCCTTTCTTCATTTTGGGTGTTGGGTATTTTGTCTCAGCAATGAGAGAAAAGTAACCGAGACACCATGTATCACTACCATAAACAAAATGTAGAATATTTGTATCACTCATGAAAGTCCTCTTATTCTCTTTTGTAGAAAATTACCTCCACCTTTACCCAAGGCAATCACTGCCTCTATCATTTTAAATAAAGTGTCAGATAAATTGACCCATATGGAACTCTATGGCACATAATCAACAGAATGTGGTCTTACAGTGGTTATTCTATATGTCATTATATATAGTGATAATTGATGCCTTTTTATTGCTCAAGAGTATCTTTCCAAAAATTTACTACAATTTGCCTGTAGTCTTTAGATGGTGAATATTTGCATTACCACCACAAAGTTTAGTTTCCTATCATTTCTATAACAAGGCAGCACACATTTAGGAGTTTAGAAACACATGCATTATTTTTTAAGTTTTACAGATCAGAAAACTAAAATAGGTTTCACAGAACAGAAAGAAGTCACTAGGTGGGACTGAATTCTTCTGGAAGTTTGGAGGCATAAATTTTCTGGCTTTTTTCAGCTTCAATAGCTATACACATACTTTATTTCCTGGACTTCTCTCACTTTTACAAATGAAAGAGTAACCATTACGTCTTCTCATTTCTGACTTTCTTGACTCCCTTTGTCCTAGTGGTCTTGTAATAAAACTGAACTTGACTAATTCGTCTAATCTCTCCACCCAGGATCCTCAACTTCATCCCATCTGCAAAGTCCCCTTTTCCAAGAAAGTTAACATTCACATGTTCCAGGAATTCAGACATATAAATCTTTAATGGACCATTTAATGCATATAACAAAAGGTAAAGGAAATTGTGTAGACATTGATGAACAAGTTTCTATGAACATGTATTTTAAAATTTCATTTATAAATAGCAGTGCTGAATTGGATGATAAATGTGTGTTTAACTTGAAAAGAAAATTCCAAGTAATTTCTCAAAATGATCGCACCATGCTGTTGGATCAGTGCCACTAAATGGATTTCATTTACTCTACATCTTGTCAACACTTAGTATTGTCAAATTTCCAAATTTTAGCCATTTTCAAGGTATATAGTAGCACCACAACTATGGTTTTAATTTTAATTTCCTCAGTGACTCTTGTGTTGGGCATTTTTTTCATGATAATTGAGCACATGTGTATCTCTCTCTGAGTCAGGTCCATTTTTGCCCATTTTTAGTGCTTTTTGTGGTCTTATCAAGTATTAAGAATTTTTTTGTGTGTACACAATATAAAAAATGCCTTTTTCAGACACATGTATTTTCGCTATCGTTATAAGCCTTTGGCTTTATTCTTGTATTCTTGAGTAAATATCTTTCTGTGGGCAGAAATTTATATGTTTAGGGCAATCCCATTTAAAAAAGATTTGTTAGTGTTTTGCCTCTGCCAACATCCTGAAAAAATTTTATTTACCCTTCTCAAATTGGCTTATACTTTTAACTTTCACATTTATTTCTTTTAATTTTATTTTTAATTTTAAAGAAAAGGAAAAACAAAATTGATACAGAATTTCAAAAGATGATATGAAATTAATGGTTACTATATTTCATATTGTTATCATGAAAGTAGTTGCTCAGATTACCAGATACAGGCATGCAAAATTGATCACACAATATAAGCACTAACTATTCCTTTCAATAAACTAATAGAAATTCATTGTATAATTTTCTTAGCTATATATATATATTTTCCCCTTCCTTCTTTTCTCCTTATCCCTAACCCAGTTGTTCTTTCCTTTTGAGCAGTGTCTTTCCCTTTTACAATCTCTACTGTATCTTTTGGATCTTGTTTACTCTTTCAGCTTCTTACACTACAGAGACAACATGATGTTTACATATGAGAGTGTGATTTATTTAACCTTGGATTCATTCCGAGCTAACTTGTTAAACAATTGTGGTTACCATTTCGACTGTTATCTTTTAATGTTTTAGTAAGGAAATACTGTGATGCCTAGGTTCACAAATTCTTCTATCTGCAAACAGTTTGGTTCACAAACTGAAACATTTGACTTGTTTAAATTTTACTTGTTCACAAATTCTGCATCATCTTCCCTAAAATTATAAAACAATTTAAATTCTTGCACTGATGTGCCACTGTGTTACTAAATTTTCCCCTCTCTATATTTTCATTTTAGCAGCCTCTTCCATAAATATTTCTAAAATTATTTGTATTTTCCAATGGTTGTAAATCCTAACTTTCTAAGCCAGTTCTATTATTTTTTTAATCAGGAATTGAACTCATGACCTCACACTTGCAAGGCAGGTCCTGTGCTGCTGAGCTATATTCCTGGCCCTAACAGTCAGTTCTAAAGTTTTCCATTCTTAAAAGTAGTAAATTTCTGCCTTTATTAACCCAGATATCATGGTAAGATTACCATATTTATGTAAAATATAAACCTGTTCGGAAAATAATATTAAAATTTAGTGAGTTGGGAATTGGAAAGCTAATATAGAAAGGGCCAGAGATATCCAAACTCAAATAATAACTCGTCACAATACAAAATATTAGAAAAATCGTGGTCAAAATGATAAAATGTTTAGATACAAATCTGATCAGTGTTGAATTAAGCATAATTTTAAAATCAGTAAAGAATACAGTTAAAGATATATTCTATACTTTGGCAATTAAAGTTATAATTAGACAGTTATGTAATTTCTCACTAATCTATTCCATGCTGTCATGATCAAAATGCCAAGAGGATTTTGTGGTTACCATGCTTTTCTATCTGTTCAGTTTTTAGTTTTGAGCATAGTTTGATTTTTCAGCAATAAACTAAACACATTAAACTTATCTTGAAAAATAAATACAGGAAGAGAGTTAGAGATTTTTGAAGAACAATGAAAATTAGAAAAATATAATAAGAAGGTTAACAGTCCTATTATGTTATAAATATTGTTATAAATATTAAATAATTTAAAAACTTTAGCACTAGAACAAATGCTTTTAGTAGTACTGGAGATGATTTAAATAAACAATGAAACAGAAAAGAGGAAAGAGAAATAGACTCAAACATGATTGGCTATTGTTTGTGGCAATGATGGCATTTCACATCAGTAGAGAAAATAGGAATAATTGTATAAATAATATTAATTAGAGAAGCTTGAAGACGGATCTTCACGTCTTTCCTTACAACAAAATGAATTTTCTTTTTTTTTTTTTTTTTTTTTGTGGTACCAGGGATCGAACTCAGGACCTTGCACTTGTCAGGCAAGCAGTTATTCCACTGAGCTATATCCCCAGCCCCAAAATGAATTTTTGATTGCAGAAAGATTTAAGTGGGCACAAACTTTTGAGAAATTATGTTTTTATTTATAATACAGAAATGAGGAAGTCTTTCCAAAATTAGACATATAGGGGGACTTCTGGGAAGATGGCGACCACGTGAGCGGCAGAGGGAAACTCTCCCAAAGACCAATCTTTTGTGCACGGGTGCTGGGTCCGCGGCTGCAAAATTCCAACTGAATGTGTTGCTCTGTGCTACCTGAGCATTAACGGGTCAGCTGGATATGCCGCAGCGAGAAGTGGGCAGGCCCTGAGAGCTGGGCACCCAAGGTGATCGGCGCTGCACGCGGGCCGCGGCTTGGCTGAGTTGACGTACCACCCAGTGCGATCGCGGCGGGATGGACCCTCCCATCTCCCGAACCCGAATGGCTCGCAGGCGGCTGCGACCAGGAATTTTTGGAGGTGGTGGAGCAGGGCAAACGGAAAACGCACTCCTCAGGCAGACTGCACTAATCCGGGCAGCGGAACAGGATCCTGCTCAGAGCCCCACCCCCACAGCCGGCGCAATCCTCGGCCGGAGAGTGGGAACTGCAGCGGCTGAGGTCTGCGGCTCCTGCAAGAATGCCGAGGAGGCGGAGAAGCGCGGGAGCGCCCGGGATGTCCTGCTGGCACAGATCTAGGAATGGGTGAGTCGAGTGACCACCGCAGCAGGATTTCTGAGTCGGGAAGAAGCTCGACCCAGGGAGATACATCTGAGCAGCATTCCTGCCTGCACGATCCCAGGGTGAGTGATTGGACGCCCTGACTGGTTTTTTTGAGTCGAGGAAAAGCTCTGCCCAGCGAGGGACATCCGAGAAGCACTTCTGACTGCACGGTCCCTGGGACGGAATAGCTGGCTGGGCGCCCCGACGGGATTTTTGAGTGGGAGAGGAGCTCCACCCAAGGAGGAACACCTGAGCGGCCCCTTGCCTGCAAGGTCCCTGGGGCGGAGAGATGTTTATGTGCCCCAGCCAGGTCTTGGGGTAGGGAGTAGCGCGGTCCACAAAGCAGCATCTGAGCAGCCTTTTAAGCAGAACTCTCAGCAGAAAGCATAAGGGACATTCTCCCAAAGAGAAGGGGTCATTGGAGCAGCCTCTGCAGCAGACCTTTGCCTGCTGAACTGCCTGGGGAATTTATAGCTCAACATTTTGAATCTGATACACAAAAATGGGAAAACAGAGGAACAAAACACAGTCTCAGAACTCAACCCCACACAGAACAAGTTCTGCATGCGAGGATACAGGGGACCAGGAAGCCACATACCTGCAAGTTATGAAACGATTGCATCCGAAATGAAACAACTCCAACAGGCCATAAAACAGCTTAAAGGAAAAATAAGCCACATACCTGCAATGATCTCTCAGACAAAAAACGAACTGAAAACAACAATGGAAGAAATGTTCCGTACACATAGAGAAGAAATAGATAAAAGATTAGAAGAAAATAGAAAACAAAAGGAAATGTTACAAGAGCAATTTAGGAACGAATTACCAAGAATGAAACAGGTCCAAAGAGAATGCCAGGATTTGAAAACTTACACTGAAAGCCTGCAAAACTGCTTAAATGAAACCGAAGATAGAATTTCAGACCTTGAAGACAGAATGGCAACTTATGAGCGAGAAAGGAAGGATCTCACAAAATCATCAAAGACACAAGAAAAATCAATCCAACAGCTCCAAGATGAGGGAAAACATAATAATATTCGAGTAATAGGAGTGAGAGAAATAGCAGGAGACCACACAAACGATATAAAAAGAATATTTTCTGAAATAATAGCAGAAATTTTCCCAAACAAGGTAAAAGATACTGAAGTTCAGTTAATCGAGGCATATAAAACCCCAATGATCCATAACCCAAAGAAAAACACACACAGACGTATAATAGTCAAGATCCCAGATATCCAGCAAAAGAACACAATATTAAAAACTGCTAGAGAAATGATACAGATCACCTATAAAGGAAAGCCCATCAGCATCACAGCAGACTTCTCAACGGAAACCATGAAATCAAGAAGAGCTTGTAGCAAGATGTTACAGATTCTGAGACAAAACAACTTCCAACCCAGACTGATGTATCCTGCAAAACGTTCCCTCAAATTCAATGGAGAAAGAAAATATTTTCACGACAAAGAACAACAGAAGAACTTCATGAGTGCCAAACCAGCATTGCAAAAAGCAATAAAAGATATTCTAGACAGAGAAAAAAGAGACCACAACCTCAAGAACAATAGAAATAACTCCCTAAACAGAACAAGCAAGTAAACAGTCAGCAAAAGAAGGAAAACAACAAGTAAATAACATGACTAGAATAAGCCAACATATAACCATGATAACCATTAATGTAAATGGCCTCAACTCAAAAGTCAAAAGGAAAAGATTGGAAGAGTGGATTAAGGAAAACAGTCTAACGATATGCTGTATACAGGAAACATATTTTACTCAAAAGGAAACCCACAGGCTGAAAGTTAAAGGTTGGAAAACAATTCTCCATGCAACAGGTCCCTAGAAAAAAGCAGGGGTAGCTATTATGTTTGCAGACAATATAAACTTCAAACCAAAAACAATCAAAAGAGATAAAGAAGGCCATTACATACTAGTTAGGGGAAAGCTGCAAGAGGAAGAGGTAACAATCCTAAACATTTATGCACCAAACAATGGAGCACCTAACTTTACAAGTCAAATCTTAACAGACATGAAAAATCAAATAACTAGTAACACTATTGTAATAGGGGACCTAAACACCACTCTGACACAAAGAGACAGGTCAACTGGACAGAAATCCAGCAGGGAAATAACGGACCTGGATCAAAAGTGTGAACAAATGGACTTAGTAGATGTATACAGAGTGTTCCACCCCACAACATCAGAATATACATTTTTCTCAGCTGCACATGGGTCTTTCTCTAAAATAGACCACATTCTAGCCCATAGAGCATATCCACCTGAATGCAAAAGAATTGAAATTATGCCATGCATATTATCGGACCACAGTGCACTGAAATTGTAAATTAATGACAAAGACAACTCCAAAAACCACATAAACACTTGGCAATTAGACAACAACCTCTTGAATAACCAATGGGTCACACAAGAAGTTAAAGAAGAAATTAAAAATTACCCACAAATAGATGAAAATGCAAGTACAACCCACTGGAATGTGTGGGATGCAATGAAAGCAGTCCTCAGAGGAAAATTTATAGCAATGAACTCATATACAAAGAAAATAGGAAGAGAGCAAATAAATAACCTAATGATACACCTCAAACTCTTAGAAAAAGAGCAACAAGCCAAACCAAGAGCCCAAAGAAGGGAGGAGGTTATAAAACTCAGGGCAGAAATTAATGCAATTGAGATGAAGAAAACTCTACAAAAAATTAGTGAATCAAAGAGTTGGTTCTTCGAAAGAATAAATAAAATTGATAAACCTCTAGCCAACCTGATCAAAAAAAGAAGGGAAAGATCTCAAATTCATGCACTAATGAATGAAAAGGATGAAGTCACTACAGATCCAAAAGAAATGCAAAAGATCATTAATATCTACTTTGAAAATCTGTATTCCCATAGGATAGAAAATACAGAAGAAATGGACAGATTCCTAGAAAGGTACAAATTGCCAAAATTGAATCAGGAAGATGTAAAAATCCTGAACAACCCAATATCAATTAATGAGATTGAAAACGTTATTAAAAACTTACCAACAAAGAAAAGCCCAGGCCCTGATGTATTCACAGCAGAATTCTATAAAACATTTAGAGAAGATCTAATGCCAACTCTCCTCAAACTCTTCAATGAAATCGAAAAGGAAGCAACTCTCCCCAACACATTTCTGGAGGCAAGTATTATACTGATACCAAAACCAGAGAGGGACCCAACCAAGAAAGAGAGCTACAGGCCAATCTCTCTAATGAACATAGATGCAATGATACTCAACAAAATATTGGCAAATAGATTACAGCGAATCATAAAGAAAATTATACACCATGACCCAGTAGGATTCATTCCAGGAATACAGGGATGGCTCAATATTCACAAATCAATTAATGTAATACACTATATTAATACAGTCAAAGACAAAAACCACATGATCATCTCAATAGATGCAGAGAAGGCTTTCGATAAAGTCCAACATACATTCATGTTAAAAACCTTAGAAAAAATAGGAATAGATGGCCTCTACCTCAATCTGATCAAAGCCATCTACAACAAAC
>PVLD010018200.1:0-39678 GCA_004027595.1 Dinomys branickii | reverse complement strand
GAGGGCGTGGGCCAGGGGTGTGCTTGGAGCGGCAACCTCCTCCCTCTCTATCTCGTCTCCCTCCAACTGCGCCATGTCAGATCTGCGATCCCCTCCTCCAGAGGAGGTTCTGCTTAGACTTTCCGAGGGTTTCACTTCCTATCTCAGATCCCTCCCGAGTTCAGGATATCCACCTCCCTCCTCTCTGTCCTTCACATGTAAAAAAACATTATTTATCTTGAGATAAGGTCAGTAAATTATCTAAGCTAGGGTTGAACATGGAGATGCTTCTGCCTCAGCCTCCCAAAGTGGTGGTATTATAGACATGTGCCACCATGCCGGAGTTTGTAAACATTAAATAAAAAATGTCTAATTTTAAAAATCAGGGTTAAAAAATAGTAAAGGTCCCTGGTTCAATCCCCTCCTGCCCCCCATCAACACTATAAAAACTGCAGTGAAACTGAAAACATTTGTCCAGGCAAAACGAAAATAGAAATATAAACTTTGTGTGCCTAAAACTGGAAAATCAATGACAAAATGGCTTTATTTACTGGTTGTGTCTGTTATGCTAATTATTTCTTACTTCCAATAGGAAAATGATGCTGAATTAGGGACTGAGTCTCATTTATGGAGGTTAGATTTATGTGATAATTTGTCCACATCTTGGAAGACAAAAAACCAAAGGCAGTGAACATGAAAGGGGAAAGTAGTCGAGTCAGTGTGTTCCTCTTCTCAGATTTTTGTGTATAACAAAGGCTTGCCTCAGCTAATCTTGTACTTCATGAGTTTCTATGATCCCAGAAATCCATCTTTATTTTCTTTGAGTAATTTAAACCTTTCTTATAACCATGTAAAAGTCATCAATCAATACATTTTAAGGCTATATGTAAATAATAATTTAACTAAGAAGGAAAAACAAGCAATTAATAATGGTCAATGAAACAATTAACTATTCAATTTTGCTACTGAAGCAATCAAGCAATTCTTTGTTATAGAATACACAGTGGATCATCATATAAATACTAAGTGCTGTCAAGAAGCCAAGGGAGGGTACACGTGGTCTCTGCATTATCAAGTGCATATCCTTATTTAGTCAGAGTATATCGATCTAATGAAATGAATAGAGAAAAAAATTCAAGGATAGACATTATGAGATCATTTGGAAAAATAGGGTTTAAAAATGAAATCTCCTATGACCACAGAGTGAAAAAATATTAGTCTCTGTGCCAAACTAACACATTAGTGGAAAGTATCTGCGCCCTCTACTAGGCGTTTTACTAGGTACGATAGCTTCTCCTGCTTCAGTTCATCTTTCCCTCATATATCTGTAATCTACATGGAAAGCACTGTGCAAAACAGTCTACAAGGAATGAGCTGCTCAGATGACTCTTCTGTCTCCCTGTGAAAAATGTAATCATCCATAGCCGAAACACTTCTGTCTACAAATCAGTCATTAAAGCGGAAGGTCTTAAGCCAAGGACAAGCACTTACAAAAAAATCAGCCCTCTAAGTTATCATTACTTTTGATTAATATGATCTGTGCACATGGAAAATAAATCTGTGGGCATATTTAGATAGACAGTGACCGAAACTTGATTGTGGCTTGTCTTTCTTACATAAAACCAAGGATTGACTTAGAGGGACGCACTCCAGGCATTTGCCAGCGTGGGTTATATCAGAAGATCTCCGACAATATGAAACTTTGCAGCCATCATCAATCCTTAACAGTCTGTTAAACATGAGCATGAGGTACCTGAGCTTTTCTTCTGTTGTTGAATTTTTCAGGGTTCAAATAATAGGGAGGCATCAGAAATTTAGCTGATTTCTTGATTTTTATCAGGGACTCCAAGGGCCACCCCTTTGCCCTTCAAAGTTTAACTACTATAACATATTGCTAAAAAAGGAGCTAGTAATTCCAATTATAGAATTTAACTGACGATACTATTTCAAAAGATAGAGATGGGATGGGGTGCATATGTGGGAAAGAGAAACAGCGAGAGAGGGAGGGTAGGGGAGAGAGAGACAGAGAAACAGAGAGGGAGGGAGGGAGGGAGGGTAGCAGGGAGAGAGAGAGACAGACACAGAATAGTAATGTACAAAATCTTGGCAAATGCACCAATGTCCACTTCCTCTTCTCCCCGGATAAGCTGTAAGAGGGTATCTTGCTAGGCTTTTTACCTATTGTCTGAGGTCTGGTCTTGCTATTTTTTGTCCTTTTCCACCTTTACTTGTTCCCTATATCACTCCCCTATGTGCTCTATGTGGTTTCTCCTTTCTCATTTGCAAGTTGCCATTTACCAGTTGTCCCCATGTTGGACATTCACTCTGCAGCCTCTTGAATGTGTCCACTAATGCACTAAATAAATCTGGCAAATGGTCCTTTTGCACAGGCAAAAAAAATAATAACAAAGATTTCCGGATTATACTTCTCACTCTAGAAATAAAGCCCTCTCCTTTCAGGGGGTATAAAATATTGCACCAGCATGTAATCGCTGTTCGTGTGATATACTCCTTGCACTTTGGAGTGTACTTTTAATGAGAATTACTGCCAGTGATTTCATTGCTACAAAGTGTTTTGCTCATTGCTCGTTGATTTTACAAAACAAGACTAAAGTGCTAGAATTATTATTATTTTTACCAAAACTCAATCGTAACTTCATGTCCTGGTTTATAATGGCCTCTTGGACAATGCATTAAAACAAATGAGGTGGAAAACAAACATTGGCACATTCATTTAAAACAGAATCTTTCAGCTGGATGTGGTAGCACATGCCTGTAATTCCAGTACTTGGGAGGCTGAGGCAGGAGGATTGCTATGAGTTTAAGGACAGCCTGGACTGTCGGTAGACTGGTGTATGATCAGTGTTGGCAAATGAGACATTCAGTAATAGCTTTAGTAGTATATAATCATGCTAAATTGATCAATTCAAATTTATATAACATAAAATAAAACATAATTCAAGCATGTTCCATTATAAGTGTTAGTCACGGTCACTCATTTTTTTAAAATGATGTTTCTGAAGTTCTGAGCTACAGGCTAGAAAGCTGGGCTGAGTCAAATCTATAGAACTACTGTGGTTCAGATTCTAGCTCACAGAATACAAAGGTGTAAGTAACCTCTGCTCAGAAAGAATGTTTAACAAAGGTTATTTCTTTCTGGATATGATCACTTTATGTTGTACTGAAGAAGGATGATCTCTAGCTTTGTCATTTTTTAAAGCACTAAGGCCTTCTTAAAGGAAAATCTGTACAGCAGAACGGTTGGTTTCTAGTATTGTCTTCTTGCTAAAAAGGAGCATGAAGCAGTTTGCCTTTCTCCAGATTCCACATGTTGGAAGGGCTGATGATTGAACAGAGCTCCTAACTTCCTCTTTTTATAGATGATCAGCCAGAGCTATACTTTTCTGGCCAACAGTCCTATTTCCTCAAATACGACTTTGATTTCAGGCTTGGAATCCTAGTGTGTCGTGTTCTTGCCCTCTGTGACCTGTCTGTTAAGATCTTCCCTTATAGTTGATGCCTATCATCATAATTTTATGACAAATTCATTTGACTAGTGGTATAATCATAGATAACAAGGTGACAAATTCAACTTTCCCAGATTAGCAAATGATTGCAGAGATTTATATGCAAAGGGCCACATACTATCATTTTAAAAAATTCATCCTTTCATTAGGTATTTAGAATGATTCGCTTTTCATTGATTTCTCCATTGGATGCAACTAACAGGGCAAATCGAGACAATCTTTGCAAATGTGAGGCTAAGGTATTAATTAGTGGAATAGGTTGTAGTGACCTTGAAAGAGGAAATTTATTTGCTAAGCTTCAGGGTTCTTTGAAGGATGCTTTAAGAAAGAATATCCACTCCTTTCCTTCTCAAAGGATATAAACTCAAACTGAGGAAATCACTGTGGTGTTTTGGTTAATGCCTGAAATTGAAAAATTAAGCTACTTTACAGAGATGTTGTAGATTAATGGCTTTATTCAAGACAGAAAACTTGCCTGTGGCCAGTTTCTGTCACAGTGAATCACCATGCCTTGTGTCATTTTCACATATTTAAGTGTGGTTTTGCATAAGTGACAGGGTACAAAGCATCATTAATGGGCATATATGGTGCCGGTGGGTGACAGACCTTGCAGGTAGACTCCATGATAGACAAGGGGGCGAACTTTACACATTCGGCTGTGAACATTAAGTTTTAAAATCCCACGCAGTGGATCACCATTACCCATATAATGCTACTGCACACGTTCAAAATGTTCATTTGAAATGAAACGGAGTCTAGATTCCCCCCTGTGATCTATTATGCTGGTGACGATGATGAACTTGATCCTGTGCATCAATCAAATGATTTCAACTGCTCTTCCTTCCCCTTGGACTTACTAAGGTCTTAAAATGAAAGAAAAGCCTGTGACATTTCCTGGGTATCTCAAATATGCTAAACAAATTTAAGTTTTGTTTTTATTTTAAAGAGAAAAAAGAAAAAAAATAAAGACAAAGATACAGAATTTGAAAATAAGATTCCAGGAAATTAACAATGGTTCATATATTGGGCATTGTTATTGTCAAAGGAGTTGCTCACATTAGCAGATACAGACACGTAAAACTGATCAAGCAATGTAAGCACAAACTGTTTTTTTTTTTTGTTTTAATTCCTGGTTTTGGCAGTAGAGGGTATCTAAGCATTTCTGCAGTGATATTCACCTCTCACATTCAGTCATTTTCAGACAATAGCAGTTGTGGTGCAATTGACTCGGGAGATCATGTGTGAGTGACCGTTTCAAAGGCCCCTTCCAAGGGTTTGGGCAGAGCTCCAGGCAGCTTCAGGGCTGCCATGACAGAAGATGTGTCTGGACGCACGCCCTCCCCTTCCTGTGTCGTCATGGCTGTGGCAACTGCAGGTGTGTGGTAATGTTTGCTCCCGCGAATGGTCACAATTTGGTGGTGGCAGCTGGGATTCCCTCCTCTGTCAGGCATCATTGCTTCTTCACCTAACACCAGCTGTCCCTCGACTCCCCCGGTGTCCCTGGCATGGCATTACTGCTTCTCACTTGGACTGTATTTGTTGGTTCTTCTGGGGAATCCTCCTCTTAGCTATTTCGCAGCTGGGATTTTTTTTCTCCCAACTGGAACCACTTTTTATCTTCTTGGTGGAAAGTTGTATAACTGGGTCTCCCAGGCTTCAAGGTGCAGTCCTTACAGGGGCACTAATAGCTGGCATGAGCCTCACGTGCCTTTAGGGCTCTGTTATGACTCAGGGAGTACTTAGCATCTATATAGGCTCTGTGGTGTGACTGCAGGTGGCCTGTGTGGACTACCCTGGGCACTGCCTCTCAGCATCGCATCTGAATTTTTGCCCCTTAGTGTGATGGACTGTGACCATCTACAGACTGGTGGCTCTGCAGCTTGGGAGGGAGGGCAAAAATCCTTAAGGGACAAACCCATCCCTAAGGGAACAGAGATGGAAGTGGGCACGTAATCACTGATCACTGCTCTCCCCAAGCTCTTCATGTAGATGGCGGAGTTGTGAGAAGAGACAGTGTTTTGCTATAACATCTTTCTTTTGGAGTTTTACTACATGGAAGTATTTATGCTGCTTCCCTTGGAATTTAGACTGTGAATTGTGTGTTTATTTTTGTTCTCAGTTCTGAATAGTTTCCAGGGTAGTCTCTACCCCAGGTGGAAACCTCGGGGGCGACAGGATGGAATGTTTTTTAACATCTGTGAGTTACACCTCTATAAATACTGAACTGCCCCCTTGCCCCACAACAGTTGGTCCACGGCTGTGTTAAGGCCCTGGTCACGCTGGATTATCTGTCAGGTGCTTGGTGAGGCGCTTCTTGACTGCAGACGCTTGAACATAGCGGGTGTACAGCACAGCTTAGAGCGTAGGTGAATAAAATAGAAGAGTAAGGGAATGGAAAAAACTCTGGAATTGCCAGTGAAATTCTTAAGTGTGCTTGAGCAAGTTTCTAAATGGCAAAACTATGCTATCCCTGTTGCACATGTGCTACCAGTCACCTTCCCGTCAGTGAAGGGTTTATACACCCACAGGTGCCCGTAAGCAACTGTCGTACGTGGGGTACAAGGCAGTGGGCATCCAGAAAGGAAGCTTTTTTCGATATGAAAAATATTTTGCCTGATTTCTCCCCAGAAGCCAGCAGTAGGGTGAGTGCAAGAGCAAGGAAGTAACGCGTTCATCTCCCCCCAGCCAGCCTACTTACATGGCGGAATTAGTGTGGCCTCTTTTTCTTTCCTTTAAACACTGAACTCTAAAGGCAGCTTCCAGGTGTTAAGATCTTCTCATGTTTGAAGGGAGAACATTTAAAAGTCCCTTCTCCAGAGGCGGTAGCAGAGCCGTTCCTATGAGGTAATCTCAGCTGTGACCTTTTTAGGAAGTCTCATTTTTATATGATGATCCTTTGAAGCAATACCTTAGCTTGCCCCTGTTCCTCTTACTTTTGTGTATTTTTGTCTTTCCTTTTTGGATGTGAAAACTAACATGAACTTTTTTTTTTCTGTATTTTCAAAACGTAAGATTTAAAGAAACCACAGTACGTTGTTCAATTATCCTTGACATTTCATAGCAGTGAAGTGTAAACCCTTTTCACAGAATTTGCAGGGTGTTCTCACCTTCACAGCCCAGCTGTTCAGTTCACGTCAATAAACTTGTTGGCTCTGTGTGCAAAAGTGTAATTATTTGCATGGTTTGATTTGAGAAATTTCTGAGTCCGTCTCTGTGTTCTCTGTTATGTGAAGTTTTCTGTTCCATTTCTTTTGTTAAGGAAAGTTTTCATAAGCTTTGCTCTTGGCGCCTCATGACACACTGGCTTTTTAGATCTTTGCCCGCAGATCTTTATTTCTCTTGTATACGTACAGCCACTGTGGCTCACAGAAAAATCAGTGTTTGTCTTCAGTGACTTAGAGAGGTGGACACTGGTACCCCCAGTCGTTATTGTCTAGAATGGACGGTGACAGAAACTTAGAACTGACCTGCTGTCGAAACCAGATTTTATCATTGCTTGCAGTGCGACCTTGGGTGTGTGTTTATCTTTTATGTTCTTTACTGTCCAGTGAAAACAATCCTATTGTTCATGTCATAGATTTTTTTAGAAGACCAAGCATACAAGTTCTAAGAACAGTGTCTGACGCATAACAAGCTTTCAAGAAATGGTTCTTATCATCACATGGAAAATCAAGATAATAACATCACTGCTGTGAGGGTGAATTAGGTGATATTTGTAAAGTGCTAAATGAAGTGCCAGGTACAAATTGGCATTATAATTCCTACTCCCTGTGCCTGCCCTCCTCGCTGTACTTGTGGTTCTCTCTGATTTAAGGTCCTTTTCCAGCCACTGCATGCTCGCACTCTACCCATTTTCAAATGTCATTTCAAATACCACCTCCTCCAGAGAGTGGTCATTCACTCATCAAAAACTATTTATTGAGAAGCCTCTTCTGAGCCCATATCATTTTATCTTGGCAATTTCACTTTTATACTTGTAATATATTGACTTTTTAATAAAAATGTCAGCTTTCAAAAGGAAGAATATAGTTTTATTAATCTTTATATCTTTCACCTTATCTAACACAGAAATAGACACATAGTAGGCAGTGATATATTTTTTCCAAAAAGGAAATAAACCTTTATAGACATTCTCAGCTCTGACTGCAGAATCTAATTACAGTGGTGGAGGAGCTTCAGCCAGACACGTAAATGCCAAGTCCTAAAACGTGTGTTGCTTCTTGGGGAACAGTGTCTCTATTTCCTTTTTGCTATCTATCTACAAAGGGGGTGGACATGTCAGAACAAGCAGGATAATTCTGAGTCTGGGACTCTGTATAATCAGAATTGGTAGGATAACTCACTGTAAATACCTTACTCATTCAAGAAACCATAGAGTTATTTTTAGAAGTGGCTTCCAACTAGCACTAGCTAAATGTGCTCAAAGCCTCCCAAATCACTTAAATTGTCTACTAACTCCTTGATAAGATGTAACACAATTTATCCTATGGATTGGACAATCTCTTGGTTGTAGGAAGGTTTTACATTTTCCCTCCTAATTAATAATATGAACTGGAATGAATTACTTTGGCTCTCTCTATATGACTTTTATGTGCACGGGGACAATTCATTACTTTGGGACTGTTCACCGACTTCCCCATGTTGTCCTAAGCTGCAAAGAGACAATTCTTATTGGTAGCTTCTTTTAACCTCTGTGCTTCTTCCAAAAAAATTCCACCCCCACTAATTTGGCAAAAGGTTAAGGGAAAAGCAAAGGAAGCGAAATACGAGAGGCCCACGTCCCATCTGGCAGGTAAAGGAGCTCTTGGGAGGCTGCTTTGGAGGAGAGATGGTACTGCGGTAGCCGTGGGGTGTCAGCAAGTAGACAGGAGAGTATTTTAGTAAATGAGACGTGGACTCTGTGATTGTGCTGGAACAAGATGCTAATACTGCCTCTTCCTCTTGCCTTGGAGTTTTAGTAGAGGCCAAAAGGCTGAGACATTTGTTTTTGATTCTCCACTCTAAAGGGAGGTGCTTGGCAACCTAAGGGACAATTGCGGGGCAGGGTGAAAATAAATTGAACAATAATTCATGGATAATCCATGACCCAGCTCACATCTGTGTGAGGGGACAGCTGGAGAGGCCGAGAGGATTTATTGGCACACGCAGCCACCACGCTGGCTGATTTTCTCTCATCAACCCTCTCCTCAGCCACGGTGAAGGGTGGAAAGCTGCTTTCCTTTACCTTAAACCCCGTGGAAGGTTTTCTGTGTCCTTCAGGATGAGAAGGACTCCAAGGCTGACATCTGAATCACATCTGGAAGGCACAGAGACCAGAAGCTGGGGCTGGCTATGTCCCTCTCTGATCATGGATATAAACAAGAATAGGTGGGATTCACATTTCCAACCATGGTGCAGGTTTCCTAGAGACCCATGTGCGGCCCGTGGGTGGTGGTAGTCAGAAACTTCTTGGATGCTGTCTCGCCAGAAGATCAAGGGAAAATATGGCCCCAACCAGGAAAGTCAACCCTTGGGCTCTGGTATCTGCAGAGTAGACTGGAGAGCAGTAGTCTGCCGGCTGCAGGGAGGAGGTGCGTATGCTGTTGGGAGCGCTGACTTGCTGCTGTCTGAGGCCCTAAGTGAGGGACTCTGAGTAACCTGCAAAAGTCTCTTTTTCCTCTGTGAGGAAAGGGACTAGCTTTGGACGTCTGTCATGGACTTGGGGCTCCAGCCCAGCTCTTGCCCTAGGCACTCATGTGAGGACTCTGCTGCTCTTAACTCTGCTTCCTCAGGAAGATCTGCATGTGGACAGAGATGAATCACAGAGAAGAAACAGGACAGGTTTCCAACTCCTGGGCCAGATACGATTTTGGAGAGGGAACCTCAAAGGTGGATTTTGTTTTGCACGCTTGCCTGGAAGGAGCTATTTGATTTGAATACTGGGCTACATTTTTTTTTAAAGCCTTCACACCTGAGAGAAACTGAGAAAGTTCCCTTTCAAGTCCCTGGGACCTGTCTGAGAATCCATCCTGCAGGGGATAGGGGTGAGTTCTTGAAGCCATTTTAATAGGAGCAGTGATAAGAATATAGTTGTTTTTGTCCTTGAGTGAGTCCACTTGTTTCCACGAATGAGTTTCAGTGGTTTCTGAGAAATGGGAGGAAAAAGTGAAGTTGAAAAACTACTTTTGAGTATTTGCTTACCTTTTAAAATATGACACTACTCTGAGTCACATGGGACTCTGGATTTATTAGAATTAATGGGTATAAAATAAAGGAATTGGATTATCTTTCAAAAGCAATCAAAAAACTGCATTTCTACAAATCTGCAATATTAAAAAAAAACTAATATTGTGTTTAAAGTGAGTTTAGACAATAAACTATTAAAATGGTAGCATCCTAACTTTAAATTGAAATATGCTTTGTGTAATGTTTTAGTATGTGCTAGGACTAAATTCAGTGTGGAATGAGATCACAAACTTACCACATAAAACTAAAACGTGGCACACCAGGAATCCCCTTAAGTCCTCTCAAGCTGTTCATTCAGCATCTCTGGTCGTTTTGAGGAAATGGACGGGTGAGCACATTTTTCTGGATAGCTCATCACCTCTCACTCACATGACAACTCTGGTAAGTCCTTCAAGCTCCAATGCAGATGTCATCTTCTCTGCAAAACCTTGTGCTGCTTCCATGCAGGGTCTGGGCCGAGACTCCACGGTCTCCACACTCAGAACCTTTGTCCTCTCATAACTGTCTCTTTACTGTTACAGGACGCTTAGCAACAGAAGAATATCCTGAAGCATTTCAAAGGACCATGTAAGTAATTCCGTGGCTCAGGGGAAGATTTACTTTTAACATTCCTGGAAGCAGAAAATAGCCTTGATTTAATTCCTGCATCAGGATTTGGATTATAGCAATTTAGGAAAATTGGATTTGGAAGGTGAAAAGGAGACCAATAAGTTTTAAAGAGTTGGAAGTTGCCGAGTCTGCAGAATGAAACGGCTTATATCCCCGCTGCTACCTGCTCCTCTCCTTCCTTCTCCTCCCCTCTCCTTCGCGCCTCTCCTGTCCCACCCTTCCTCTCGTTCCTTCACCCTCTCTTTTCTTTTTCTTTCTGTATTCCTGCTAACTTTTTTTGCGTTACGTGACTGTTCTTATACTTGTGATGGGAAGTCAGCTAGTAACAGTCAATACAGCTAAAAAGTCATGCTTCATTTTTAAAAGAAACATTCACATATGATATTTGACTGATACAAAAGAATATGTAATTTGCATTTAACTGACAAAAGATAACACAGCAGGCCCCGTTGGGAGCCCATTTTCCTACTAACGGCTAGAAAGTTTCCAGCACCCTTGGAACTAACTGCGCCACTTTCTGTCTTACCTTCCTGCTTTTCCAACAGCAAGAACGTTCGACATTACATTGCCTTTTAAATGATTATGATTAAAGACGCTTCTTAATGTAAATCATCCCTTGAGTCACCGGAATGCTCTATATAACTATAAATAATATATGTTTAATTTTGCGTAGTTTTAGCTTTAGTCACTGGTATCATCCTGTATGTAGTGTTTTGTGTGTTTTTGCAAAAATAATATTATCCACATGAAAGTTACCCAATATTGAGTGAATTACACATACTGGTATATAGTTGAGTATGTTATTTGTGCCAGTTCATTTATTTTCACTGCTAAATAATATTTCATTGTGTGAATATTCTCCAATTCATCTTTTCTTCTGATGGATTCTTGAGTTGTTAACATTTTTTTGGGAGCAGAAATACTGTAGTTATTGAAATTTTTAATATGCCTCCTGCAGCAGGGGTGCAAGAACTTTTAAGTGTGCATCTGTATTATATCTAGTCCATGTCTATATTGATATGTCTATGTGTGCCTGTATATCCGTATATATCTCTCTGTATCTCTTGGACTGGGATGACTGCATTATGACTACATTATGATTCATTCACATGTTTTGCCAGTCTACTATGCATAATATTAATTTACTGTAATAAAATTTAAGTATGGTTTTACTTTTAAATTTCTTTTGAGTTTTTGAGACAGGGTCTTTCTGGGTACCTCAGACTAGCCTTGAACTCATTAAGCAGCCCAGGCTGGCTTTGAACTCTTGGCAAACCTCTTGCCTCAGCCTCCCAAGTGTTAGCATTACAGGCATATCTCATTTAAGTATAGTTTTAATTGCATTTCTGTGGTTATTAATGAAGGTAAGGATTCATTTCATATTTTTATTAGTCATTTATGTTCTCTTTGAAGTGCCTGTTCATGTCCTTTTCTAACTGATTTGCAAAAATCTGTATATTTCACAAATTAGTCTTTTGTTAGTTACATGTGCTGTAAATATCTTTTGCTGATTTGGTGCTAGTCTATTTACATTTTTTGTTAAAATACTTTGACGGTCAGAATGTTTACTTTAATGTTTCAAACTTATCTTTAAAAACAATGATTGGTACTTTTCCTGTCTCCCCCCTACAACAAAGCCAGATTTCTTTTTAAAAATAAGTTTTGTGTACCCATATAGTTGAGGCTGACAATACAATGTTATGAGATGCATATACAGGATGCATAGTTACTATGGTAAAGCAAATTAACATATCTGTCATCTCACATAGTTACTTTGTAATGTGACAAGTATTGCCAAATCTACTTATATAACAAATGTCTCTAATGCACTACAAGTTTCTTAACTATCGCCCTCATGTGCTTCCTGAGATCTCTAGCTCTGTTCATTTTATGTACATGCTATTTTGTATCCTTTGACTTACATTTTTTATTTTTCCCTTCTACACACCTGTAGTAACTATCGTTTTATCCTCTGTCTCTCTCTATTTGATATTTATTTATTTATTTGAGATCTCACATGTACATGAGATAGGGCCATATTTTTTTCTTTGGGTATCTGGCATATTTCACTTAACATAATGTCCTTCAGATCTATCTATGTTGTAAATGACAAAATTTTCTACCTAAAGGTAGAATATTATTCTATTTTATATACTGACCACATTTTAGAACCCACTTTTTATAAATAGACACCGAGGTTGTTTATATATCTTAGTTATTGTGAATATTGCAATACTGCTACAGTGAACACGGCTTCCCAAGGTGGTGAGTTTATCTCTTTTGAGTGTACACTCAGATGTGGGCTTGCTGGCTCACACGAGAGTTCTGTGTAGTTTCAGCAGGAGTCTCCGTCCTGGTTTCCATAGTGGCTGTGCTATTTACATCCCATCAATAGGCACTAGGATTTCCTTCTCTACCCTCTTCCTAATAGTTGTTTTCTCTCTCTCTCTTTTATGATAATAGTCATTTCAGGAGGTACGAAATGATATCTCTTAGTATTTTTCATTTGCATTTCACTGAAAATTAGTCACATTGACTAGCTTTTTCCACATTTGTTGGTCATGTTTATATGTTCTTTGGAGAAATGTCTGTTCAAGTCCTTTGGCTGTTTTTACATTGGGATATTTGTTTTTCTATTGTGAGTTATAAGAGTTCCTCATAAATTTTGACCATTAAGGCTTATCAGATATGTGGTATGCAAGTTTTTAGTCTGTGGATTGCTTTTTCATTTTGTTGATTATTTCCGTCACCATGCCTTTTAATGTTTCATTTAAGAAATCTGTCCCTCTCTGAGATACATGAAGATATTTTACTTGATTTTCTCTAAAACAACTGGAAGTTTTGCCTTTTTACTTCTAATTATTTAATACATTTGTTACAGATTTTTATGGTGCAAGGTAATAAATTTTTTTCTGCAAAGGATAATCAGTTTTCCTAGCATCATTTATTGACTTCCTTCTAATTGATCCACAATATTGTCTCTCTTGTACAAGAAGTTTTCTTATTTTCATTAAAATAAAGGTAAGATAACATTATATATTTACATTACTTTGATTTTGAGCTTCTAGAAGTCAAGATAGTGTCTCTGGTAAAGTTTCTGTAGTGAGATAAGAAAAATCAACAAAAGCTGATCTTTATTAGGATCGTTAAGTGATGAATGACAATGTAATTCTTTTGTCAAGAAAGATGTTTGTAACCTATTTACTAAAGTTTAAAAATATTCTTTTAGAGAAAATTACTGTGAAGGAGTAGAATGTCACAATATCACTTGCCTTAACATATGGACATTTAAATCTTGGGAAAATTTAACATAAGCTATGTAACTGCAGATCGATGGGACAAAAAATTTAAAAGAAATAATTTGATATTGATAGATGGAAGACAGTTGAAATGAAAGGCAAATGGATACTTCACAGGAACCGTAACTTTAAGTGAAGATTTACAATAAAAAAAAAAAAGTAAAAGAGTACATTTCTACCCATCAGATTTATCCTGAGACCTGATAGGAAGAACTAGGGGAAAACAATCATCACAGCTAGAAATGTAAGCTAGTGCACCAGGATGTCTCACCTGACTACTCAGTCAGAATGCTTGTGAGCTTCAGAGAGACAGTGGAATTTAATATTTTCCCCACAGGATGGATTTACTGTTCTAAATTGACATTGCCTTAGAGAAACTGCTATTTCTGGGGCAACACGGCCCTATGCAGTGAGCAGATTAAGATCATGTGTCTCAATTTCTAAATTTTTCAACTTCTATGGGTCAGTCACTGCTCTCTCAAGCTAAGCGGACACCTCAGTGAGTGACAAGGTGGCGAGTTCCGCCTGCTGTCTATTGAGTGGATGGAACACCTTCCCGGAAGGTGCTGGGGCCCCTCCACTGTGGCTTCTTGTGCCTTCCCCAGTGCTTCTTTCCCGCCCAGGCTCTTGTTTTCTTGTTTGCCCTCCTAGAGTCCAGTGGGGAGTTTAAGATCTCCTGGGCCTTAGAAGACTGTATGTGTGGATAAAGTACGGCATGCCCAGCTAAAGCTGAACTTTGGGTAAGCAATTAACGTGATTTTAGTCTGAGTATGTCCCAAATACTGCACAGGACATGCTTATACTGAGCAAGTTTTCATTTTTTTAAATCTCAAATTCAAATTTGACTGAGTGCAGTATATTTTTATTTGCTACATTTGCAAACTCTCCGTTTCTCTCCAAGAAAGCACCTCCCCCCACAACACCTGCTTAGCTCACTGCACTGAGACTGTATGTAGCACGGGTAGGGGGCGGCATGTGCTACTTCCAGCTCTTCCGTTTTTAAAGTCCCTTCACAACCACAAGCCCCTGACGGTCCCTGTCTATCAGTCTGTGACTAGGAGAGAGGGCTTGCTTCCTCTCTACCTTCTTCTGGCCAAACTGATGGAACCCTAGTCAAGCTTAACTCTGCGAGCATCCCTTTGCCTGTTACAGATTTCTCTCATAGTCCTGGATCCTCTGCCTGTGCTGTTCTCTCCTTCATTGCTTGTCTTCAAAAGTGCTGGACTAATCAGGAAAAGAGATTGGAGAGTGAGCATCAGAGAAGGACCCACTGCTCAGAAAAGCCTGGCTGCTGCCGTTATTCTGGAGATAGCTCAGAAGTCTGTGGACTTTCGACTTAACAAAATCTGTCTTTCAAACTGCTGCAAGCATTGACCTCTCACCAATTGCATTGGAATGAACAGATAAGATGTAAACTACTGTTTTGGAAGGAGGCAGGGTTCTACACCACTTGCGCTACTAGAAGTGAGGCAATGAATAGTGCATAAAATCCACTAATCTGTGAACGAAGACTGGTGAATTTCAGTCTTTGTCTCCCAAGGGTAAAAGTCAACAATATATTATTTGGGTGCTGAAGTGGTGATAAGTGGTATTTTCCCCCTCTGAATGGGGGGAGAGTTTAAAGAGTTTGAAAACACCCAGATTGATTCAACAACCATAGCAGATACTAGCAGAACATCTTTACAATTCTTTAAAAATTAAAAGCAAGGACTTGTCCTTAATAAAGTTCTGTGAGAATTACATTTTAGTCCATAGAAGCACCTTTTCCTTTTTACTTTTCAGTGTTTAAAAGAGGGATTTAATAAATATCCAGTGGCTAGGGGCTGGGGATATAGCTCAGTGGAATAAGCGCCTGCCTAGCAAGTGCAGGGTCCTGAGTTCGATCCCCAGTACCGCAAAAAAAAAAAAAAAAAAAAAAGAATTAAAAAAATAAATATCCAGTGGCAATACATAATAGAACTATTTTGGTATCATGATCTGACATTATCTGAAGTAATTTAAAGCATTTTATTGGATAAAGGCTTGATGAGATTGCAAATAATTTGAAAAGGTGATCTATTACTTTAAAATTAATGTAAGGTAATTGATGTAGAATCATCAGATGGGGTGAGTTGCCTTCATTTGGAAAACAGGTCCATCTGTCAATAAAATATTCTGATTTTACATCTTAATATACAATGATTGGAATTATATGATTAAAAAGATATTAAACTGGGCACCAATCAGCCAAGTTGTCAGCATTAAAGTCAAACCAAAAATTGCAATAATTGTCAGGGTATATTAAAACAAAAGAAGCTGCCTTTCTCTTAGTTAATTATTGAGATAAAACTTAAAAGAAGAGAAACCAAATGCAATTATCATTAGCAAGTTTTGGAGAAATGCTGTCTGTCCTTTCAAGAATGTCTGCAAAAACCAATGGCTCAATTGGGTCATCTCTGATAGCTCAGTTTTGATACCATCCTGATGCTCATCTGAACTTTGGGGCTTTATCTAAAGTGGATGCATTTTTTTCCTCTTTCAATCACCGGAAATTGAGCTTGAGTCAAGTGAAGTGAAACAAATATAAATCATTTACAAATGCAACTGAGTGTAGCATTCTCAGAACAGGAGAAGTACATTGTTCTGTGATATATGGCTCCATTCTGAGACTTTGAGCATTAGTTTGTGAACTTGGGTGCCTCAGAACCCCTGGGTGCTGCAGATTCTCCCAGCAGATTTCAGCTTAGTAGATCTGGGATGGGGAGTTTTGAGTTTTAACTTTTAAACAGATACCCAATGTGATGCTAATACCTGTGGTCAAAGATGACACTTTGAGAAATGCTGATTTAGGTTTTTAGCTATTACTGCACCCATATTCCAGGAATCTACTTATTCTCTAAAGAACAAAAAAAGATGACTTGGTGCAGGGTATGGGGTGGGAACTTATAGCATTCCATTCAAAATCACCCTGTTCTGTTCAACTCCATTAACTGTATCTTACTGATGCAGTAATAGCCTGGGGAGAGGAAATACCCAAGTGAGCAATGACAGACATGAATAAAAAGTATTGTACTTTGTCATCAGGGAATTTTCAAAATTTTTAATATTTTAGTAATAAGGTAAAATAAAGGGATTTTGTTTTGTTTTCTGCTGTGTCTCAAGCTGTAAGAACAATGTCATGTCACACATGGTCAACAAAGATTTGTTGACTAAGGAATGAAGGTCAAAGTAAGTAAAATTGAATAAAGTAAATATGTAAGTAACAATCTGGAGGTGCGTGGAAGGGGAAGGAGGATAGTTGTGGGCTTATTGACGTTTCTAAGGTAGATTCAGCATTACAATTTGCTTCCCCCTAATGTTACCCCTTGTTTTTCCTACATTACTCATGGAATATGGTAATCTTACCAGCTCATAGAATTGTAGTTAGAATTTTCTGATCCAGTTTTCTAAAGTAGATATGATAGCAGAATGGGCTGACAGTAAAGACAGATGTATCAGATGTATCAGTGAACAACCATGTAGCAAATGGTACTAATTTCTTCATTTTGTTGAATTGGATGATATAGTACAACCAGACTGATTCAGATGATTCTTGAAAACATATAGGGGAGAATGTCAACAGCCAAGAGGAAAAAGGGAATATAAAATTGGAAGTTCCTTACAACATTCAGTACTCAGTGCATAGGCTGAGCAGACCTGAGACACGCTGTCCCTCTGGTGGCTTTTCCCACTCTCTTCCCTCCACCGTGTGCTCCAGCCTGCCAAGCACTCTCATCATGCTGCTTCTTTCTGGAGGATGCCTTCCAAATTCCATGTGCTTCCCTCAACCTATACCCCATTCTGTTGAAACAATCTTTAATCTAAGACTCATAAACTAACTATATTAGAATTTTAATGAGTAATCATAGTTCTAAATATTTTCATTTAGACAACAGAAAACATTTTTTTACATCTTAATCGATTTTTTCCATTCATTCAAGTGATTCTGACTGTAGGAATTTCTGTTAACATAGCATACAAAGGGAATGTGATTGTTGTGATATGTCAACTTGCCTAGATTAAAAAACACCTAGCAGATCATCAAAGCCTGGCTTTGAGTGTGTCTGTGGGAGGGAGATGATGGGTGTGTAGACCAACCAACTGAAGGAGCAAGACCTGCCTGCTTGTGGGTGGCACCAACCAACAGGGTCTTAGCCTTGGTGGAATAAAAAGGAAAGAAGAAGGAAGTTGAAGTGGATTCGTGATGACTTCTTTGTTTAATTAGATCCGTCCTTGGCTGTGGTCACCTTTGGACACTGCCCAGAAGGTCTCTAGTTTCTTCACCCTTTCAACTCTGATTCATACCAGTATTTCTCTAGTGAGCTTTTAGGCCTTCATCTTTGGACTGGTGACTCATCCTTGAACTCTGTTGCTCTATGGTTCCCATGTTCTTGGCTCATCCTTCAGCTCTGTAAGGAATGACAGCCCCTGAGGACTCTCCTGCCTCTGAGTCTGTAAGCCTGCTTGGTAAATCCCCTTGCATAATGACACATGAGTTTCCAGTGTGAAACCTGACTAGTTGTACAGAAACCAAACAAGTCCAGTAACATATTTTTAAGATAAATACCTTTAGTGCCCTGAAGCTATATAACTTATTAATTTATTTGTAAAAAGTATTTGAGTCTTCTAGGAGTTGGGGGGGTATATCAATGAATAGGTTCTGACTCTTACAGAGTTTGCATTCAATGACTAGGAAAGCAAGTAAGCACAAGTGTCCACCAGCGTCAAACACTGCCAAGGATGCAGAGTGGTACGATAGAGCACAGGGTGTTTTTGTGGGCTGCATGGTCAGGAAAACCTCTCTGGAGTGCAGATATTTAAACTGAGATCTGCATGGCAAGAAGAAGCAATGGGAGAAGGGGCTCGCAAAGAGAGAACCATCACCAGTGTGGTGACTCGGGGACGGGCTTGCTGGGAAAGCTAGAGAAGAATGGGAGCATTAAGAGGAAAAGGATCTGAGGCCAGATTGGAGAGGTACCCAGGGGCCAAGTTACGCAGGACTTCCTCACCTGGCTGAGGAGCTTGGATTTTAAGGGCAGCGTGACACCACTGGGGATGTTAAAGCAGAGTGTGTTACAGTGCGAAAGGTCATGACTGCAGCAGGGAAAATGACTTATGGGAGGCCAAGAAATGAAGCTGGAAGACATGTTTGGAGGCTACGACGCTATTGGAGTGAAAGACGGTGCGAGGTGTATGGAGTGAAGAGAGGTGGTTGGACTTGTGGGATTATGTGGTATTTGGCTAACAATTTGTTTATTATGAGTTACACAGTGTAGAGAGAGAGAGAGAGACAGTACACACTGTGTGCTGCTACAAGGCTGCTTCCCTCTCACGGTTCTCGAGTGTGACAAGTCCGAGATCATGGAGGAGCCAGCTGTGCCTTCTCACTGTACCTTTATGTTATGATTTCTCTCTCTCTCTCTCTCTTTTCTGGCAAACTCACTAACCCTATCATGTGGGCCACCCCCCTTGCCCTCATCCAGGTCTGTCTCTCAAGCCCTCATCTCCAAATGCCATCAGAGCGGAGAATAGGGCTTTAGCATATGAATTTCATGGAGTCACAATTCAGTTCATAGAGGGTACTTTAAGGGTAATCAAAACTGGGTGTATCCTAGCTAAATCAGAAACTGTTACATCTCTACCAGGATTAGGAGTAGGGTCACATGTACAATAGCATTCTGTTTATTATTTTATATTGCATGTCTTCTTATCCAATACCAGTTACTTGTATCTGATAGTTTACTCACGAGAACACCCTAATCTAAGGTTTATGATTTCTTTACTAGAAATAAAGGTTTCTCTAGCTTGTTGACATTCATATTTAACACTTTCTGAATATCTTGAACGGTAAGAGGAAGAGGAGAGAATGACCACTGCGTACAACACACAAACTCCATTGTCTCAGAAGTCCTCCTCTGTGGTTTTGCATAATCTTCCCAGAATTTATGATTTGCTGCATGAAATAGCCCTAGCTTCTAAAACCTTTTCTAACTTAAAATGGATAGAAATGATGAAGGTCAGATAAAGGCCCTGCAGCTTGATTTTCCTTTTTGTATCTGTCAAATCTTTAGCTGATGACAGATGACTGGGCAGAGGCATGCGCTTCAAATGCTTTTCTCTCCTCTGCCTTTAGGAAAAGAGATCAGCTGAGATCAGTTAGTCAGTGCACAAAGTCAGGGTAGAATGATGACAAAGATGGTCAAAAAGAAGGAACAGCATTCAGCCAACGAGGCCCTTTTTATATGTGAGGGGTTTCGTAGAAACTTCAACGCAGAACTTATCTATCAAACTAGATGGCTGAGATGAATGCATCTGGTGAGCAGTCAGAATTCACCTATTGGTCATGAACTGGCTACTACTCTGCCCCCTCAGTATTTGGGAGTTTTCCACCTCTCTCCTCCCAGCTTAGCATCCTGCCTCTGAGCCCTGCAGCACCTTGATAACAGCAGGGAACGGAGCAGAGCAATACAGAGAATCTTTTTTGTTTGGAAAATGTTCAACCTCACCTTTGTCTCCTTTAAGTGAAAGGAGAAAGTGGGATTTTCTTTTCTCAGCACCTGGAGTGATAGTGTATAAATTTCTTGTATAATGTGTAAGTGTGGAGTGTGATTTCAGAACTTCCTGGGCAGAGACAATCACACAGCTGGCTGAGAAGCTGGGAGAGAAAGAAGTAGGTAAAAGTGAGTGGAAAGAGGGGAGAAGGAAGGCAGAATGTAGAAGAGGAAGAAAGTACCTTTCTTGCACCCACAGTTCCAAGCAGAGCAGGCTGTGTGATCCCCTGAACGAGGAGGGCGGCTGAGACGTAGCTGGTTTTAGCTCAGAACGCGTGGAGCAGCAGTAACAGTAAGCAACAGCCTGTAAACAAAGCCTCCCTTCCACTCTCCTCGTCCTCGGCCATCTCACACCACTCGCTAACCTGGGACAGGATAAAGAAGAGACTTGTCCTCTCATTAAACCAAATAGTGATAAAGGTCATGTCTATGTTTGTCTCAGTTAACTTTATTCCTATTTTCAGATGTCAAAACTATTTAAGTGGCGCTGCTGTGGAGAATGAGTTCATGGGGTCTGGCATCATGGGTGTCTCCAGTTCTCACAGGTGTGAAACACAAAGTTCAGCCCTCTGCTCCATACCTGTCACCCTGGGGAATAACATTTGCCCATGACTTCAACTGCTATTTATTGTCTTGATTCTTAACCCATGTTTTCCATCCCTCAGCTAACCTCTAGATTTACTTATTCCAGTGCTGTAGCTTTCAAGCTGTGTTTCAAGGGCTAGTTTGGGTGTACGTGTATGTGTGTACCTACTTTATAAACTTGGCATCTGCCTTTCTGTATAGCATGCATAACTAAATTTATAATCAGACAGATAATTCAAATTTATAGCCCACAGATATATTAGAAAATACCCTTACAGAAAATGAGGAAAATGTATCTGTTATGTCTTGGAGTGCCTGTGCGGCTGTTCGTCTACCTCCTTGCAGTCAGCGCCTGTTTTGACGTCAGTTTATGCCATGGCAGCTGGTGCCTGTCCCGTGATGTCCTGCTGTCCGGTGTGGAGCTTAGCTCATTTTACCACTCCCGTCTCGCGGTGGCATCGTGAGTTTGGGTGGGACAAGTGGCTGGAGCTCTTTTGCTGGCAGCTTTAAAATACTGCAGACCTGTGACTTTTGACCCAGCCTAGAAGACACCAGAGATCAAAGAAGGAAACTCCAAAGCAAAGAGAGCTTGAGCGCTCACTCAGCTCACAGCCAGTGCCTCTTACACACTCCCTCTTTGAATTCCTGGTTTGATGCAGCAAAAGGCAAAAAGGATCAATGATGTCTGACTTCTTAATAGGCTGGAATCCACTTTTACCAACACATCTAGGATTTACACCCTCTCAAGCATCTTTTTGTATAATAGCTTAAATATCTCATTTAAAGTGTTTAAGGAAACCATCAGCATGGTCTGCATGAGAAAGAGAGTGATCCCGTTTAATACGTGAACCTAATATTTGGTTGTGAACTAAACCACTGGCCCCTCAGCATTCCCAGCTGGCTGCTCCATGGGTGTTTATCTTAATGATGTGCAGTATGACTGGCCGTGCGGTACTGTGTATCTCCTTGCCTTCCTGAGTCCTGCGTATGCCTCAGCATCCAAAGCCATCTCCAAAAACCCACTGACTTTGAATGATTTATTCTTAATTTTAAATGTCACCTTGCCATTTTCTACCTCAGTCTTTCTAATTTTCATTTTCCCTGGCTTAGTACAATCTTTTCTTGCATTACTTTAGTAAGTTCCTATTTGGTGTCTGTCTGCAGGACAGCCTGTTCCAATGAGCTTTGTTTGACAGTCGAGTGTATATGGGGAATACTAGAATGTCCATGCATATTGTATTCATTTTATTTGTAACTATCAAATGTTTTGTCAGTAAATCCTCCAACCATATATGTACGTACATGTATGTACATGGCATAGTTGAAAGATATTGCTGTATATATGTATTTAAATGTATATGGAAATGCCTACTAAATATGATATTAAATTTTGACATATTTGATATTAAATTAAATAAACATTTATTCTGGATCCCAAACAAATGTTTCAATGGTTGAAACCATAATTTTAACATACACATATGAGTACAGTTGAATTGCCCAGACTTGGGCATACTGTTATAAATTTAGTTTCACTATGTATGTTATTTAAAGTGGTATATAAGTTTTCATATTTATGCCATTAGTTTATAATGTGGGAAAGATGAGATTTAGAAATGAAAATGTTATTGCTATTAGTAACACCTATTTTTAAAAAAATGTGTCATGTGTTAGAACTTTAAAATCTTCAAGTTTTTCTTGAATGGAGGATTTCCTTTTAAAATATTTTTTGTACAGAATATGTCACTTTAGGTAATTATTTTGATAAAGAAAAAATTGACAAGTAGGAGAATTTAGTCTACTGGTTCTTCTTTGTCCACTTTCCCTTAATTGAAAATATTGCCATCTCAAGGCTACCTCTTTTACATCTCTCTCTCGCTCTTTCTGGGTTCTAATTAATGCTTTTTCCTCTTTGTCTCTTTGGGCCTTAAGGTTGTAATAACCCTATAATTTCCCAAACTATACCTCTTATGATTTCCCTGTATTCACCCACAAATCAATAAATATCTCAGAGTTGAATTACTATAAGTTGAGTAGACTGACTCTTTTTGTTGAGACCTAATGGATAGTTACCTAGTATTCTGGAACTTTATGTTCAAAGAAATAGATCAGCCAACATGTGATTGTTATAGCTTGTTAGCTCTTGGTGATAGGTTTGATAAGAAATCACTTTTAGTAATTGAATCTCAATAACTACCATGATTTAAAAAATAAAACAATAAATAACAATGATTAATATGCATCTCAGAATCCACAGGTCTGTAGCAGAAACAAGAATTTTAATAAATATTCCATTGCTCTTCTATATTTCCCAGTCCTTGGTAGTTAGTGGGGCAATATAACTAGCTCTGGTTAGTGTAAAACCCAAGCGCTTTGCAATGAACTTAGTCTCTGAGGAGTCATCTCCTACTGACATTGTGCTGAACATGTAGGATCAGTGGAAAATAAGCCTGTGTTACCTAAAGTCACTGAGGTTTTGGGGTTACAATTACCATAGCTTTATGTTTCTTATTACAAAGGCAATGCGAGAACACTGTTTCCCCCAACCCTACTTGTTTCCAGGGTTTCCCACATTAGCAAACAGCACCATAAATTGAGAAGTGTTCTTGATTTTTCTTTTGACTTCGCTTCCACCCACAGAATCCTTTGGCAAGCATGTGCTCTACCAACAAAATGCATCCCAAATCTATTACCATTTTTATCCTAACCATCCATGAGACCAGGGTGCCCTCTTTGCTCTCTTGCATTAGGATAGTAACTTTATAACAGATCACTAGGTTTCTCCCTTTGCATCATAATGATATAGGGTCCACAGAGCAGCCTTAGAAATCTTTTCAAAATATAAACTGGAGTGTTTCTTTCCTGCTTCAGCCATTCAGTAATGTCCCATTTGTCTTAGAAATAACTGGCTAATCTAAAATGGCACCTCACCTGTACCCGCCAGTTTTGCTTAGAGCACTTTCTTCAGTTCCTTTGTAGCACAAAGTACTAAGCATAATTATTTTAAGATGCTTGTTTTCTAGTTTTATTTTCAAGTATAATGTAAAGTTTAGTAGAAGAGATAATTTTTTCTGTGTTGTTCATCTCTGTGTTCCTAGTAACTAAAATAGTCCTTGGCACAGAGTTGAAACTCAGTAAATGTTTGTGGAAAAAGTGGTAAATTATATGAGACAGTGGTCTAGGGCATGTTTGCTAATCTTAATGCAGTATTTTGTTTTTCCTTTCATTCTTGTTTCTAGTTTTTCTTTCAAATTTATAGCTAGAAAATTAAAGTCTACCACAGCCAGACTCCAGGCCCTTGGAAAGATTTAATGCAACATCACATTAGCTAGAAAGGGAGAATAAATGAGGTGAAAATATTTTGTTGTATCATTTCCCCAAGTATGTTTATAAGAGTACAGAGTCACTCCATGATGCTATTCTTGTGTCAGTTATTGCTTCAAAATAAAAAGTTCTATTGTAGTCTATAAATATCATTAAAATGCTCAGCAACTCCAAACTTATTAAGCATTGTGTTCTACCAATTTGATGCAAAAACACAAACTATCTTCAAAAAACTTGTGGTTGTACACAGATAGTTTTACAGTTGTTTATTATCAGTATGACAGAGCTGAAAGTAAGATGTGGAAACTTTCAAGAGGGTTAAGGTCATAACAAAGGTCCCCCAAATACTGTAGTTTAGGTCCTCTCGGCACATGGGCTCCCTTTTATTCAAGGCACAGCTCAGATACATCCCAGAATGCCACTTATTTGCCAAAGAAATACTTTATCTCTTCACTGAGTTAAGAAGTTTTCAACTACCTAATAGGATGGCCTGCTAAAACATCTATACCCTTGTGGACTATTTGTGTAACATTTTCATTTTATTTCCTTTCATAGTTAGTCTCCCCAAATATATGCTTCTTTATGTTATTCATATAAAATATAATTAAGAAATTATTCTTATCTTGATGGGTATATGTTAAACTTTTTATGGTATCTTTAAATCAGCAGAGAATAAAAATGTTTTCTCTCAAAGTTTTCCACTGAGATGTGAAACATGATTATTTCACTTGTCTATGCCATAACACAATCAGAGAATTCTGAATTTTCTCATTAAACTCTGCATATGCCATATAGATTAGGTACATTTTAAGGACAGATGCTACTCAATGGGTCCAATTATGTATGTTCTATTTCCAATAAAGTATGGAAACAGCTATGTATCTTGAGGAAAGAACCAGCATGGGAACAAATGCCTTAGAAAGCCAAAAAAAAAATGCCATTATTGTCCAAAGAATTCATATTTAAAAATACTCTTAAGCCTTTTTTTAAGGTTAAATGGACTGTTTCATGCTAAGGCTTAAAATCAAAGAGTATTCTTCTACACCTAGTGGAAAAGATGAATAGAATCATTAGGATTCAGTCACTCACAATAATTAACTGAATAACTATTAGCTATGGATGTGTTTTAGTTGTGATGGAAATTACATAATATACAGAGGTTGTAGTACTTGCTATAAGATGCCAATAACTTAGAAAGAAAGCAGACAAATCACACACACACATACACACACACATACAGAGAGAGAGAGAGAGAGAGAGAGAGAGAGAGGGAGAGAGAGCGAATATAATGTACTGGAATATGTACAAACACAAGCTTATTGTTGAAAGGGACAAGAGCAACAAAAGCCTGTGTCGCCTTTGTAGATTATGTATACATGTTATTTTTTACCCTTAAACTTTGTTGCATTCCTTAAAAATGAAGAGACTCATATAGAACATTAGGGGTGAGTTTATAAGTGGAACTCTGTTTTTAAAGAAAATAAAAAACATGATACAGAATTTCAAAATGAAATGATAGGAAATCAACAATGGTTGTCATATTGCATATTGTTATCTTCAAAGTAGTTGCTCAAATTACCAGATAAGGGTATGCAAAACTGATAAAAAAATTAAGTATTAACTGTTCCCTTCAATAAATCAACAGAAATTAGTAGTACAATTATCTTAGCTACCTTGTGTATATATATATATATATATATTTTTTTTTTTTCCCTTCTGTCTTTCTTTTCTCCTTTCCCTCATCCAAGTTGTTGTTTCCTTTTGAGCAGTTTCACTTTCACAGTATATATTGTACTTTTCTCACTTTGTTTACTCTTTTAGTTACTTACCCTAGGGAGACAATATGATGTTTGCACATGCAGGTCTGATTTATTTCTTATGAGTATGGTCTGTAGTTGCATCCATCTACCTATGAAAGCCTCAGATTTATTTTTATTTATAGCTCATTAATACTCCATTTTTTAAATCCATTCTTCAGTTGATGGGAATTTGGGTTGTTTTCAAGATTCTGCTACGACAAATTGTGCTGCTATAAACGTAGGTGCACTTATATCATGGTGGTTTGATGTTTTCAGTTCTTCTGGAAAAATACCCAGAAGGGGGGTAGCTGGGTCAAATGGGACCTCTAATGCTTATTTTACGAGAAATCTTCACACTGATTTCCACAGTGGTTGTATCAGTCTACAATCCCACCAACAGTGGAGGAGAGCTTCTTTCTCTCCATTACTCTTGAGTATTCTCCATCTGCCTTCTTTGGGTAGGCAACTATATATCAATATTATCTTTTCCTCAAATTTAATTAGAAAAAAATTAATGAAAAAAATAGGATAAATGCAGTTTTTCCAAAGATTTTATTTTTTGAGAAAATCTATCTCATATTGTACAATTTCAAATCTCTTTGGCATATGACAATTAAAAGTTTTGAAAGAGATGACATCATTTATTTGTATCAACTTCTAACATGAATCTCAGTCACAGTCACTTTGTGAAAATTAATTCTGATGGTATTTGGAATGTGAATGTTGGTATAGTTACTATATCTGATAAAACCACTCAGTTCTGAGCTTCTGTTGTTTATTTATTTATTTTTTTATTTTAAGATAAAAGAACCCAGAATAACACAGAAACAATACCGAAAATACCAAGTTACAGAGAAGATAGTAGGGAATTGGCACTGGATACTGTATAATGTAATGTTATCTTCGCATTTGTTATAACAAAATCAATAAAGGTAATACCAAATTACAGAGGAGACAATAGGGAATCATCACTGGATGCTGTATTACATAGTGTCGTCTTTGCATTTGTTAACACAAAAACAATAAAGGAAATACCAGATTACAGAGAAAACAGTAGGAGGTTACCACTGGATACTGGATGTTGTATTACATAATGTTATCTCTGTCTTTATTACTCAGTTCTATAGATGATGGCTCAATTAATTAATTTTCTCCACTTCACCTCCATTGTTCTACCACCCTATCAGTGGTCTTCCCACTGGTAATAACTGCACTTTTGGTTTATTTACTCCCTCATGCTCTTACATTAAGCAGAGACTTGGCTGCTTCTAAATATGCTGTATATTACATGGGTGTACACAAATCGCTATGGCAGGAGGTGGTGAAGCACCCTTTGGCAACCCCTCACCACTATTGAGTGTCCAGTCAGGTAGGCGGAGTTACACAGTGAACTGCCAGCCTCTGTCAGCGTGTCTGTGTCTATAGGCTCAGGCGAGTATTCAGGGCCTTCCTGGGGGCCAGGCAAAGTGCCTGGCATGCCCTGGTGGCCGGGTGGAGCACCTGGCATGCCCCAGGGACCGAGTGGAGCTCTGGGGGTGGGGGGAGTGCCTGGCATGCCCTGGGGGCCCAGCAGAGCTCTGGGAGCAGGGCCCAGACCTGGCATGCCCCGGGGGCTGGGCGGGGTACCTGGCACAACCTGCGGCCCCAGTGGGGCTCCAGGAGCAGGGTGGAGTGGGAGGCATACCCCAGGGCCCAAGCAGAGTGCCCGGTACACCCCAGGGGGAGGGTGGAGCTCCTGGCACACCCCAGGGGCTGGGCGGAGCTCCTGGCTTGCTCCCAGGGGCTCAGTGGAGCTCCGGGGTCGAGGCGGAGCACCTGGCACACCCTGGGGGCTGGTGGGAGTGCCAGATACTCCCCAGTGGGGGTGTTCCCCAGCCAATCCAAGTCCGCGGAGTCACCCCTGTGTATTCCTGGACTCTGTCCCAATGCCACTCTGAGCTTCTTTTGAATAATACCTTTTTAGTTCTTATTGCGCCTTAACTTTTACTTTGGAGAAAGAAAGACTAAAAGTGTTTTTCAAATAAATGCTCTTGAAAATGGAAGCCACAAGTTATTTTACAAAAGCAGAAATCTCATATTGGGAGCTTAGAAGGATTTTTGTGTGACTGAGGACTAGAGCTACCCACATTGAAGTCCTCCAGACCGAGAGGCCATTTGTCATTTTTGTATTGCTTTGTTTCTGTCTTCATTGTTGTTATTTTTTTCTCTTTAAAATAAAAAGTGTCACTAACTGAAATTTTCCCACTAATTAGAGAAGCACATTTTAAACAGCTCCTTGTCACCTCTGTTTGAATATCTGTCTCATCAACCTCAGATTCAATGTCTTCAAAATTCTGTATGAATTTATACATAGGTGTTCAAAATATTTGTCAAATAAATGAAAGACTAAATGCACCATCCCCAAACTTTCTTCTGAATTTATTTTTATGAAGCTGCTCCTGAAGTCTCAAAACCTTAATCACCTCCATTTTTCCCATGGCTAATTGTAAGCATGCCAGCATTTCTTTTGCAGTAACACTTAACTCTACCTCATTTACTCAACATGCATTTACTGCATGTACAGTATACTGTTTGCCACAAACAAGAACAATACAGGTTGTGGGCTTTTTGTAGGGAAAACAGTCTTCTATCAGTTCTCTTCTTATTTGGACTTTTGTAATGGTCTAACACATCTTGGCATTAGTGCCTTCCATTCCTATCTTATTCAATTAACTTTAAAAGCATAACACTTCTTTTTACCTTTTTGAGTAATAAATACATTGAAAAACTCCCCCACTGTCAGCAATCAATTTGGAAATCACTTAATTTGGTATTTCATGGTCTCACCCACACAGATGTGTTTGTTAGCTTTCCTCCTGTGCTTTGTTCTGCAGATAAACTAGGCTTCTTCTCAGTTCTCCAACATTTTATCACTTTCCTACTCACCTTCTTCTCCTCTTGAGTGATCTTCTTTTCCTACAATTCTCTCTTGCTAAAATCCAACCCATAGATGATAGGAAGCAGGGAGATGGATCTTTTGCAAAATGGAAGGGGACCAAGAGAAGGAGCAGGATGGGAGAGAAACAGGGATGCAAGGGAGAAAAAATAACTAAGATGTGTTGTGTCCATGCCCCAGCTTCTCATGATGAATGTAATTATTATGTATTGCAACATGGACTAATTAGAAAAAAGTTAGAAAAGGATAGTTCTGTACATGTTTCCTAATTCCATCAAACAGAAATATTTTGTCTCTCTTTTAAATTCCTGGTACGGTTCAGTTCTAGAAGGTCTCCCCAAAGCCTCATGTGTTCAGAATTGGGGGTTTTCAAAAGTAATTGGTTCATGGGGTGCTGGAGCTGATTTCTTGCTAGGTGGCAGGGCCTGGGTGGAGGTAGGTCACTGGGGATGTGACCTGCAAAGGTCTACGTACCCTCTACCCCCATGCCAGCTGGTCTCTGGCTCTCTGCTTCTGAGTCACCATGATGTGAGCATATTTCCTCTGCTGGGGCTGCTTCACTATGCTGCTTCTGCCTTGGAGCTAGCCAATGATGGACTGAATGCAACAGCACCATGAGCCAAAATAAATCTCTTCTTGAAGTTGTGGGTGTTGGGTGATTTGTGAGCAATGTGAAAGTTCCAGTTCCCATGGAAATGTCTTGGTCTTATTTGTGATTCCTGTCAGTTTTGACCTTAAACTCTAGTTTTGGTGTTTACTGTGGAGAACATCCCTCTTATTGCTGCATGATGCAGGTGCCTAGGAAAGGACCTTGCATACAAGATGCTGATAGCGACTGGCAATGTTGCCTATCTTGTATAGGGGGACCTATGATTTAAAAAAAGAGTCTAATAATTTCTTATTTATAAAATTTGTTTGAGTCACTTGAATTTTCTTTCTTTTTTATTTTGAAGAGAAAAAATATAACAAAAACAACAATAATGAAGGCAAAAACAAAAACAACACTTTCATAAATGACAGAGAACTTATAGAAACTAATTTTTAAAAAGAGAAATTTTTAACAAGTGATCAAACTCTGGGCAGTCACCTGTATTTTGTACACTACATTTTCAGGAATGATAAAAACTAAGTAAACTAAAAAAAAGTTCTAATTTTAATGTCAAATCAGAGGATCAGATGGAAATACTGAAATTCTTCTGATAGGGAATTCCCTAGGTGGAATATGGCAATTATATACAAATACCTCCAAACTTAGAAAATTAATAACTTTTCAGGCTGAGTCTCTCTCGGCTGGTTGATAATTCAAATGCTTTTCTCAAGTTTGCCCTTTGCATGTTTCAGTTTCACTTCATCTGACATCCTTAAGCTATTTGGGTCCTATAGATACTTCACGAAAAAGCATCTAAAGGATCATATGTCGATGTCTTGAGTTAGTGAATGCCCAGGCATGTCCATAATTACGTAAGTATGAGATGGAGGAGAGGGTTATATCTGTCTGTGTAAAGCAAATATGGAGCACGGAAAGTTCAGAACCAAACAAAACTTCTAGGCAGCTGTGTCCCTGTGAGGATGTGTAGCACATGCTGTGGGATGGAGCCACAGTTGTGGCTGCTTTCCTTAAGATGGGACCAATTCCATCATTTAGTCGATTCCTATGATACATTTGATTTCATGAAAGATGTTTACAACTTATAATGCATGTTGCCTTTATAAATTATGTAGTCTGATGCAAATGCTTTATAAAGTGAATGATACCACGTCACTTGGTAGGATATATTTCTTACTGCTTTTATAAGTTTACCAACAATTCATTTCATAGAATGAAACCTTTGTTCTTAGAAACTGTCCAGAAACTAATATTTATGCCATTGCAGAAATGCCTTCTTTGCCCTGCAGCCCCGGTAACTCTTCTCTGACACAGGATGAGGGAGGGGATGTATTCAAGCTAACTCCTCTAGCAAACTTCTGTCCAGATGCACTGCACAGGATGCTGAAGCCACTTGGGCATCCCACGGGATACATTTGTATCAGAACAATCACATTGCTATCATTCTGTATTAATTTATTCATTGCCATGCTTTGCTATCAATGTAACCAAAGGGAATGTTAACACAGAAGCAAATAGATTCAGCCTCTAAGAAGCAGGTCCTCACTTATTTCAAAAACATTAAACTGAGTTGGTTATAGGAATAGCTCTTGGAAGAAAGACAGTAAATGAAAAAGACAACAATTTGGAGAACTGACTAGAAGACTTTCACACGGAGGGAATCCTGAGGAATATGAAATGTTTTGGATCCTATGTTTGAGTTTCTGCAAAGCAGCAGACTTTCTTGAATCTTGTGGGCTCACCAAGACCCTCAAGGAGCTCACTCTGATAGAGAAGCTTTAGGTATCCTAACAGCAGGCAAGAGGCCAGAATGCTTCTGAGTGATGTGTCTACCAAATTGTTGGGCAGATGGGCCTCGGCAGGGATTCATGCAGCAGCCCAGTAAATAACTCTAGTACCTTTGGTAACTATGACACATGACAAAAAATACAGTATGTGTGGGTGTAAATTAAAAACATATAGTAAAAAATATATGGCTGTTGATCCCCTCAGAAGGCTCCCCTCACTTTGAACACACTTATCCCACTGTTCTTGCTACCTCCGGAAGCAGTTCTGGAAGCGTTTTTCTCTTTTTCATTTTTCTGAGATTATTTATACATTATTTTGGATATATGAATTTTTAATTAGAAATTTTATTTAAAATAAATATAAACCTACACAAAGATCAAGAACATTAATTACATAGTTTGCATGTATTCATACTAAGATTATTATAAGTCAGTGACTTATAATACTGATGTTTATAAACAAGTAAAATAGAGTTGGTACTTCAACTAATTGATGTTAGTTGAAAATAGAAATATATAAGTAACATAAAGAATCATGAAATTGGGGCTGAGGATATAGCTCAGTGGCACAGCGCCTGCCTGGCAAGCACAAGGTCCTGAATTTAAATTCTGACACCAAAAAAATCCATGAAATTAAATAATGCATATTAAATTTTAAATTGATTGCTTTAATAAAGTAAAATGTCATATTTTATCTCAAAAGACTCAAAATTAAATATGAATAGATGACAGAAACCTATAGTGCCATGGATATATTTTCAGTGATATTTCTGATGAGACATTGATTTCAAATGAAATTGTTTTTGTCTTCCTAATTTTGAGGCAAAGTACATATTAAAGTTACCATTTGACATTAAAGACAGCTCCATTGTTGGACAATTATCTTCACCATCCACCTTGAGAACTTTTTCAAGTTCTCAAAATGAAATATGGACACTAACCCCCTTCCCTCCCTTCCGCAGCCCCCGCCAAGCACTACTCTGTTCTGTTTATGAATTTGAGTTTTCAAGGTACCTCATATAAATGGAACTCTGCACCACTTTTTCCTTTTGTTTTGGATTTATTTCACTTGGCAAATGTCTTTAACTTTGATATGTATCTTAAGCACATGTCAGAATTTTTTCCTTCACAGCTGAAGGAAAATCGATTCCATTCGTTGATGAATCAAACTAAATTCTTAAGGTAAGATGGAAATGTTTTCCAGAGGTCAGTAATTCTTGCATTATTGATTTGGTTCAATAAGGCATTTCATAATTAGTCTGTGTGCTCATAGCCTATTCATGTTATGAAATACAGTAATGAGTTTCTGATTTAAGTTAAAGGAACCCAAAAGACTCAAGCCATGCTTTCCATGTTCCTGTGCTCTTCCTCTGTTGATTCAATAAATTACGAACTGAAAATATTTGGAAAACCATCCACCCATCTGGTCATGCAGAGACTTTGTCATGAGTTGCACTATCATGGCTGCCTTGGTGCCCTCCAACAAATAAAAATATTTACCTTTCATGATCTTTTTGATTTTAAGAACAAGCCAGAAGTCATATGGTACCAGATCTAGTGAAATTCAGTAATGCTTTGATGAGCCTGCCTTTCCATTAGATAGCACTTGGCAGTAGCCTTCACTGTTTTTGATCACACCTCATATTTTTGATCACACCTCATAAAGACACCTATGAAAGAGGACTTTCAGAACTGCTTCAGGAGGTGGCAAGAACAGTGGGATACACGTGTTTGAAAGGAGGGGAAATATTTTGGAGAGGGT
The DNA here is from genome assembly GCA_004027595.1 of Dinomys branickii. Classification (NCBI taxonomy): domain Eukaryota; kingdom Metazoa; phylum Chordata; class Mammalia; order Rodentia; family Dinomyidae; genus Dinomys; species Dinomys branickii. The sequence continues at coordinate 6,671 of PVLD010018200.1, read as the reverse complement.
TAAAGGCAATGTGTCATTTTAAGTAAAAACTTTATTAAACTAAAAATTTGCATATCACACAATTTAAAAACTGAAAATATAAGATTCAATAGAGTTTAGCACATTGACAGAGTTGTAGAATTATTACCACAATCAAACTTAGGTAATTTTTATTATCCCAAATAATACTAGCGATGGACGTATCTCTTACTATAATAATTTAAAATAATTAAACTTCACTTTATCTTTTGATCACCCCTTGTATGAACATTGCTTATTTCTAAAAATATAGATGGGCATAATTCTACAGGAAGTGGAAGGAAAATCTATACAGGGTGGTCGTTAAAAGATAAGTTTTCAATTCTTGTTGGTTGGTTAAATAAACATTCTTAAGGATAAATTTGGCACATAATTTCATGTTGAATGCTTCCATTATTTTGTATTGGCTTCCTGGAGTACCATTTTGATGAGGATATGAGAAGTGCAGTGATCTCCTAATGTGCCTGTCATGGACAACGGAGAGAAATGGGAATATTGCACATTTAATTACTTGGTATGTGTCTTGTACATGTCTTATTACCCTTTATAATGAAGACAAATATTAGTCACAATGGCTTTGTTCTTCACCTTCATGTGCACCCTGAGTGAAACTCCAAAACATCATCTATAGCCCTGTGGATGGTACCCACAACAAATCAACAAGTTGACAATTGGTATGAAATAATGGAGGTACTACCATCTTTATCACTTATGTAGCAAAACTGGGAGACCTGTGAGGAGTTTAGGTTACAGGAATGTTTTTCAAAGTAATGATCTATTTCAAGGGAGCATTTAAAAATCCTTCTGCAGCATAGAAGTAACACATTAGGTAATTTCTAATTTTATATCCCTAATGTTTATAATCATGAATAAATTATATAGAATGTACAGAATATATATCTCCTTTCACGCTTGTCTCAAACTTGAATTTATGATAAATACAGGCCTCCATCAAGGTGGAGCTGTCAAAAGAGACAGTTTAAATGGCAGTAAGAAGTTGGGGAGGAGGAGAAAGAATCCCTGCATGGGTGAGCACACTGGCTTATGAGATAATTACGCTCTCAGTAAATTCTGAATGTTGCCAAATTGGATTTCTTACAGCCAGAGAAAAATGTTGAAGCATGAGCTTATGCAGGTGTTTCATTATCAGGTCTAGAGATTTTATTAAACAAAACTTTCCTTTATAAAGAAATATTCAGATAAAAGTACAGTATTCATAGGAAACATCTGTTGATTTTTAACTTGCCCCACTCCACTCATTTTTCTGATAGCTCTTCCCTGACTTTTCAGAGGGGAAATGCTTCACTCAGACCCTCAGCCCATGTGGACTGGGGCTGGGTCCATGACTGAGATCTAAGTAGCCAAGAACTTGATTGTTTCAGAGTCAGGTATATAATTTAAACAGGATCTCTGAAAGGGTTCAATAGTCAGGGGGCTTGTGTTCAAACTCTTAGGAAAGAAATCAGGTGTGATTTTTCAAGTCTAATTTGAAAGATGGCTTGTGGCCATATTTCAGGAAAAATTTGTTTGATAAACAAGGCAGCACAAGAAAAAGGGGACTGAGACAGGAAGACAGATCGAAGAGCATTCTCTGAGTGATTGGATTGCCCAGTTCTTGAGCCATTCTATCCCTGTGCATTTCCTCTCCTTCAGTCACGTCCCTTTCAACTTAAGGTAGCTAGAGTTGGCTTTTGGTCACTTAAACCAAAAGACCAAATTAATGTGTGCACGGATCTGTAACTCTAAATAGTATTTTACAGAATTCACTTTAAACTTTGATGAATAATGTACATGTAAATAGACTCTAGACTTCCAAGTATTCTCAGTGGCATATTCATATTTATAGTATATAAAATTATAGAGCACACATGATATATGTATGTAAAATTAAAATGACTATTAACATATTTGATTGATTTCAAGTATTAAAATATTATGATATCTATCATGACTTTTTAGTTATGGTGAGAATAGTCATAATACTTTAAAACTAGTTTAAAAAGTTAAAGTGATAGAGGTTATATTTCATTATAATTATCATGGTTTATGGCTATATTATCATAGTGGCCTAAATCTGTTCTATTGATAAATGAGAAGTATGCATAGAAGCAAAAAAATTGATAATCAAAATGCAAATTTGTTACCCATATCAGGAACTTTCAGTGATCTCTAGTTGCAGGGCCCCTGGTAAACTGCATTGGAAACATATTCATAGTCAGTAACATAACATTCCACCCATAAATCTAAATTTGGCACCTGAAAGCAAGCCTGTCAGGAAAAAGAAATTATGTGAAGAGTCAATTGTTTACAGAATTTTACTGGAGTTTAGCTTCTGGGTTTTGCTCCAAGAGTAATGCTTTCCTAATGGCCACTCACTGACTTAACTCTGCTGCTGCTCCACAGACAGGTAGGTCTGTTCCTCAGTATTCATTACTTTTGTGCTTGTGGCTGAACCCACATTTTGTTATTTAGCAGCTACTTGAAAGTCAGGCTAACAATCCGTTTTCAGATGCCGCCTGTATAATAGAGGTGTAGCCAACTCAACAGAGTTGTGGGGTACCACCGGATTTCACAGTGGGCTGTGATCTCAGCCTGCCAGTTAACCATCAGTAGAGTTTGTGGTTGGGGTGGTTATAGAGAGAAATGTTATGATTTTATCAGCTAGAGACATAGATATTTACCTGATGAGACGTCCACGGAAACTTGTGCATCTCCACCCCCTCGCTATTTCCGGCCACTCCCTGTCCCGCCCTCTTGCGGGAGAGACAGACGTGCGACCTACACAGTGAAGCTTCTCCAGAATTTCTTTCTTAGCTCTACAGGACCAAAGAACTCACGAGGAAGCAAAGCACATTGCACTGCGGGGCTGCACAGTCTCCGGAGTGCGATGATTCAAGACCTTCCTCTGACACTCCAGTACCTATTGTGAGGCTTGGAACTGTAGTGTAAGGTATTTCTGTTCATATTATTTATTAGATGCTATAAACTGTGGTTAAATTACTATTTATTTAATAATAACACTGAATACTTACTATGTGCAGCACCTGCATATATTTTTTCCTTTGGTAACTGGTTAATTCTACATTCTTTCCCTTTCTTTTTACTGGTTGTGATGTGCGGGATTATAACACGCATCTTTCATGTGTTATAGGCTCCTATCAATTGGCCCACTTTCCAGATAATATTGATGTCTTATCATAGTGTATTTGCATCCGTACTTTTTTATGTTATTGCTGCTATAGATTTAAATTACATGCGTACTTTCAAGTTAAGAAGACATTACTATTATTGTAAAATGAATATTCACTTAGACTTAACACAAATACCTACCCACTCATTTACCCATGGTTTTTCATTTCTTCCCTCTTCCAGCAGTTTGGTGATACATTCTTTTCCTCCTGAAGATATCCTTTTATAAATTTTATGGAAGGTTTGATTAGTCAGTTTTTATTTATCTGAATATTGCCTTTATTTTATCCTTGCTGTTGAAGGCGTTTTCGTGTAGAATGGAAGCTTAGCTGTTATTTTATTTTCCTCATCTTTGGCACCTCTCGTTTCTACTGAGCCACTTTCTCAGCTTTATTATTGTTCCTTTCACTTCACGTCTACCGTACATTTAGTACCCTCAGTTCTTTTGGAAATTGTTGACGTTAAGTGAGGACAGTTGACAAAATATTAGTAATATTTAGTACTATTAATATTAGTATTACTAATATTTAATATTACAAAATATTAGTAACACTAATTATAATGTTTTAATAAAAAACATTATGAAATGACTCTTTGCAGTCTCAAATACCCAAATAATTAGGACTGAATGCAAAACAGTTTTATGTAGTAATAAAACAAATATAGATAAGCAAATTCTGCAAATACATCTAATCAGTGAAAGTTTATTGTATTTACTAACGATGCGACAGCAGACTGGTTAGAGGCAGTAATTGGTGGAGGCAGGGTGCAAGTCATCTCTACCACTTTCTCTAATTTTCTTTAACTTTTTGGAGACTCTTGGTTGACTAACATATGAAATATACTTAATGAAAAAGTGTACCCACAAAAATACCTTTAAAGGTAAATTTAATGTGACACATGAGAAAACTTCAATACACAGAAGCATAGCACATTCGTAGAACATTGAAAGGATGTGGAAGATCCTTTTTCTGAGAAATGGTTGAAAATTTTGCTTTCTCCATCATTCTCAGCTGATGTAAACGCACAAAAAATATATTTGGAGCTCAGGTAAACAAGATGTGTAATTTGTATTCATTACATGTAATATCCTCTAACAAGCTATTTTATTGGATAACTCAGTGTGTCTGCATGAAATAAGGTTGAAATATCACATCATGTAATCACTTAGTGTGTGTTATGTGCTAAATTTAACCTCTGAAAAGATATACTGAAGTTATAACCATGGACCTGCTGAACCACCTTATTTGGAAACAGGGTGTTTGCGGACATAATTAGTCAATTATTAGTTATTAATTACCAGAGTGGAACCCAGCATTATTAGTGTACTCATGAGAAGAAAGAGAGATGGAGAAGAAAGCTTTGCTTACAGTGGCACTGGCTGGACTGACACATCTACAGGCCAAGGGAGTCAGAGATGCCAGGCCGACCTCAGAAGCGAGGGGACAAGAAAGTAGACCTGTGCAGTGTTCGGTGGGACAGTGGGGTTGCTGATATCTTGACTTTGGACTTCCAAGTCTCCAGAACTCAGACAATACATTCCTGTAATTCTAGGCCACTTCACTTGTGATTTGGTACAGAGTTTCTAGGAAACAAATCCTGGATATTGCTCTTTCTTTTTTCACTATCTGGAATTGAACTCATATCCTTGTGCTTGCCAGGCAGGTGCTGTGTTGCTGAGCTACATCCCCGGCTCCTGGATATTTTTTTTTTTTTTTTTAATTTTAAGGAGAAAAGAATGGAGACATAACAAGCCGTAAACAATACCGAAAATACAAAATTATATAGAATATAGTAGGGAATTAGCATTGGATGTTGCATTACACAATGTTATCTTCACATTAGTTAACACATAAACATTAAAGGAAATACCAAATTATAGAGAAGATAGTAGGGAATTAACACTGGGTGCTGTATAATATAAAGTTATCTTCACTTCTGTTAATACAAAAACCATTGAGGAAATACAAAATTATAGAGAACATAGAAGGGAATTAGCTCTGGATGCTGTCCTACATAATGTCACCTTCACATGTTACTCAGCTACACAGATGATGGCCCATTTCATCATTCAATTTTCTCCTCCCTCATCTCCATTGCCCTACCACTCAATCAGTCATCTTCCCTGTGATAATAACTGTATTCCTGGGTCCATCTATACCCCTGGACTCTCGCCTTGGGAAGAGACATAGCCACCCCAGACCATACTACAACATACATGGGTGCACACAAACTGCCATGGCCGGAGGTGGAAAAGCACCCATGCTCACAGCGGACCGCCTGGCTCCGCCTCATCGCCACGCTATGGGTGGGGGCGGGTCCAGTCTGTGGGGCTCCCTCAGTGGGGCCCACAGTGGAGCAGCCACAGGGCCCACAGCGGCGGCTGCTGGATATTTCTGAGGAAAATGTTGCTACAACATTTTCTTTAAAAAGGAAGTATAATATTTCCAGAGTTACTTTGTTGAAAAGTATTGATTGAAAAGTGATTATATGTCAAATGAGAGGAAAATCTTAGTCTGAGTATGATTTTGTTTGGATTTACCCTATTTAGGATTAAGTAGATTTCTGAAATCTAAATTGATGTCTTTCATTAGTGGAAAATCTTGATCATTACCTTTTCAAATTCTTTTACTCCCTTCTACTTTTATACTCTTCTGGGCTCCAGTTGCATATGGTGTGAGGCTTTTTCCTTATATCTCACAGGTCCCTAATACTTTGTCTCTGAATTTTCATTTTCTTTTCTTTATGCATTTCTGCTCAGAAATTAGTCTGCCTTCCAGGTGATCCAGGAGTTGTGTTTTCTTGTTTCTAATCAGTTGTTAATCTGTTTGTTGCATTTTTAACATCAGACTATTGAATTCCAGAATTTCTATTTGATTATTTTATGGGGTCCCAGTTTGTGAGAAAATTATTTGTGTTGAGTGTAGATTTTCCATTCATCATAGTTCTTTCGAAGCCCTGTGTGCCAAAGCTGGATGTGAGTCACTTGCAGTCTGCTTTTATTGCCCATTTTCTCTTTGCATTCATTCTTTTTTTTTTTAAATTAAAAAAAATAAAAGTACAAAAACATATTGACAAACAGACACCAATTAGCATAAAAGATAGTACAATCACAACTAATCTATAGACAAGGTGATATGGTCTAAACAGTGGTTATTGCTTTATCCATTGATATCTTCGAAGTGTAAATACATAAACCCATATACAGACATGCAAATTTAGTCAGACAATTAATTCTCTCAACAGCAGAAAAAACACAAAAACCAAAAATCCAAAGATAAAAAACAAAACAGGCAAACATCAACAACAGCAACAACAACAACAACAACAAAACACCAATAGTTGCTGCTTTACATATTGATATCTTCGAAGTGTGTGTTCAGGATAATACATACAGACATACGAGATGTCCATTGTCACCACTCCTATTCAACGTAGTTCTGGAAGCACTAGCCAGAGCAATC
>PVLD010018199.1:16661-39787 GCA_004027595.1 Dinomys branickii | reverse complement strand
AAAAAAAAAAAAAAAAAAAAAAAAAGCAAAAGTTAAATTTCTAGGTTTTCATTATTTGCTTTTAATATTAAATTCATAGATTTTTGGAGTGGGGGTATCAGGACTTGAACTTGCAACCTCACGTTAGCCAGGCAGCCTCTGTGCTGCTGAGCTAAATCCCTGGTCCCCTAAAGTCATAGATTTTTAAAATTTTCGGTAAAATATATATAAAAGTAAAAAGCTCATTTACCCTTTCTTACAAAATGCTGAAAATATTTACTGTTGTAATATCTGTAATACCTAGTGGAATTAGGTTATAGATGAAACTAATACTATTATATTAGTGGATTTGCATGCAAACAATCTAATAATTATTTAATGTTTAATTGTATTAACTTTCTTCTCTTTGCCCCCCATTGTTTCTGCAGAGGCAGTTGGTGTGACTAGTCAGAGACCAGTGTTTTGTCCTTTTCATAAAAAGGAGCAGTTGAAGCTTTATTGTGAGACGTGTGATAAACTGACATGTCGGGACTGTCAGCTACTAGAACACAAAGAGCATAGGTACCAGCGTCTCCCATTACATATATAGATTTAAGAGGCAGCAGCGTGCAAACTAGAGAACTACTGCCACCCACCAAATGGAAGTCTGCAAGCATGTATTGTTTGGCCAGTAGCGTGCTGACTCATACCAGGATTTAGCATAATTGAGCTTTTGGGCTAGATAATCCTTTGTTTTGGGGACTGTTGTGTGTTGTGTGGTGGTTAGCAGCATCCTTGACTTCTTTCAGCTCGATGCCAGTAGCACCCTCACATTTTCTCCCTAGTTAAAACAATTAAAAAATGACTTTAAAATGTCTTTACATGTTGCTGGATGTCCTGTGGAGCAGAATCACTCCAAGTGGAGAAACATTAACTCACATTCTCTTTTACAATATGGAATTGGTTGCTAGTGTTATAAAATAACATTATATATATCAAACCCAGATTTCTAGCTTTTCTCCAGAACATGGCTTTTGTATACTTTCATGTCAGCATCTGGTTGAATTAACTTGGTGCCCTTTAGAATGAGTTGATTACAGTCTCCATCTGACCTTCACAGGCATTTGAGTAAGCAGCCACTGCTTTAAGCCTTATAATTGTGATTAATTGACACATGTATAATTACTTATGATGTCCTATGCACCCAGTAATGGCAGGCTGGGTAATTTGGACCAACTATCCCAGTGAGGACCAGTAGAAAACCTGAGCAAGTTCACAAATCATCTGTATGAGAAATTTTAGAGCTTACAGAGTAATAAATAATTCTTGGGTCAGGATTGGGTTAGAATGTGGACAGAGGACGGTGGGAGCTTTTTCTTCCCTCCTGAATCATTTGCTTTTCCTTCTTTTTTCCCTTTTTATTGTTAGTGATCAATCCCAGGGTCTCACACATGCTAGGCAAGCAGTTGACCATCTATATAGTCTCAGCCCCAAGAGTATTTTTATACCCTCACAAGGCTGAGAAGTCAGGTTTTAGATTTAATGGATCATGAGAGGCAAGAAGTCCTTTTGGCTTGAATTGGAATGCTGAAAAGCTATAATTATACAGTAAAGATGAATTAGCAATAAGTTCCTCATAAAGACTGAAGCCCAGCACCTAAAATTATGGTATAATGAAATCACGTTGCTAGTGCTTTAAAATACCCAGTAGAATCAAATGTAAATCCCCTCAGGAGGAAGAAAACATTCTAGGCCTCAGATTCATTTAATAAAGAATTTTGCAAAAACAAAATACAGTATACAGAAATAACCAAGCATGCCGGAAAACAAGACAGGGAGAGCAAAGCGTAGCAGGTACAGCAAACAATGTAGCCACAGCACTGTCTTACAGTCGGTGTGACCAGAGGCAGCGTGGAAACTTGGGGACGGAGAACTGAAAACTATTCTGCGTGGAGAGAATAGCACTGAAGGGGGCTGGGGATATAGCTCAGTGGAATAAGGGCCTGCCTAGCAAGCGCAAGGTCCTGAGTTCGATCCCCAGTACCGCAAAAAAAAAAAAAAAAAAAATTTCCTCAAACATCGGGGGCTGGGGATATAGCTCAGTGTAATAAGCACCTGCCTAGCAAGCGCAGGGTCCTGAGTTCAATCCCCAGTATCACCAAAAAAAAAAAAGAGAGAGAATAGTACTGAAATCACAGTGCCTGAAAGTAAGTTAGTAAAAGGTTGAGTGGATTTTTGATGGCCTGGAAGGAAATTAAGAAAATACCCGGAGTGAAGCACAGTAAACAAAAGGTTGAAAAGTAGAAGAGAGATAGGTGGGAAATATAGAGAAGTTCCCACATGGATGTAACAAGTCCAAGAAATAAAGGAGAGTAGGAGCCAGGCATATTTGGCAAGATGATGTAATGGTAGCCGGCTTTCAGCTACTGAGGAGAGCCAGCTAGTGCATGTTCAAGAAGGTCATGTAACCTCCAACAGGATAATGAAGAAAGCAGGGTTTGTAAAGAATGGAAAGAATAACCACAGGAGTAAAATTCTATGCCCAGTGAGTATATTCTTTAAAAGTAAGAGTGAATGAAAACCATTTTCAGACAAAGAGAGTCTATCTCTGGTGTAAACTCTTGAGATACATGAAGAAATAAAGAGCAACCAAAATACTAAGTATTAGTAGTTAGCTGTTAGCTTAGGAAAGAAAGTACTGTCTTGGTGTGTGATATATGTGTGTGTGTGTAAGGCTAAAGTGTACTCTAGGAAAAAGAGAAGAAGTAAAAAGTGTTACGTGGTTAGATGAGGTGTGCATTTTGTAATGCATACTGTCATCTTTCAATAGTGAAAATATATGTGCCCACCAAGATAGGAGGGGGGTGTGGAATAATCAGTGTCTAAACTAGACCAGAAAAGGGAGACAAATCAACAACAAACAGATAAGTTTTAAAGAAAAGCTCTTGGGAACAGGGGTTGCAATGCATGATTCTAATTGCAGGATGCGGAGAGACTGAGGCAAGAGGATCTCAGCCAGCCTGAGTGACATAGCAACACCGTGTGTGTGGGGGGAACAGCCATGGTAGATATACAAATACATTCATAATTATACTAAATATAGGGCTGGGGATATAGCTCAGTGGAATAAGCGCTTGCCTAGCAAGCGCAGGGACCTGAGTTCGATCCCCAGTACCGCAAAAAAAAAAAAGAAAGTTATACTAAATATAAACTTAGAAAATGTCCAAAATTATAAGGCACAGTTGCAGGTTAGATAAGAAACAAAATACAAAACTCAGCTATGTGGCTTGTTTTGTTCTGTTTCGGAGACCATTGCTTGCCATTTTGCCCCAGCTGGCCTTGAACTTCGGGTTTCAGCAGTCCCTCTTCAGCCTGCTGAGTAGTTGGTACTACACGTGGGGTATGCCACTGCGTCCAGCTGCTTGCTTTTTTTAAATTTAAATTTTAATTTTAAAGACCAAAAAAATGGAGATATAGAAACCAGAGTAACACAAAAACAATAAAGGAAATACAAAATTATAGAGAAGATAGTAGGGAATTAGTGCTGGATGCTGTATTACATAATGTTATCTTCACATTTGTTGTTCAGTTATACAGATGATGGCTCGTTCAATTAAGATGATGGCTCGTTCGATTAATCAGTTTTCTCCACCCTCATCTCTGTTGTTCTCCCACCCAATCAGTTGTCTTCCCTCTGATAGTAACTGTATTTTTTTTGGTTTATTTACTCCCTCGGGCTCTCACATTGGGAAGAGACATGGCTGTTTTAATTATGCTGTAACAAACATGAGTGCGCACAGATTGCTATGGCAGGAGGTGGGAAAACACCCATCCTCAAAGATGGTAGATAGGCAGGGAACCAGGTTCACTATGGTCAGGCCCCCATTGGCAAGCCCCTAAGGCCATCGGCGGTCGGTCGAGTAGGTGGGGTTACCCCTGTGAACCACCAGGCTCCACATTGATGCAGCATGCCCGGAGGCCCGGTCGAGTCCTCGGTTGCCCTGTGGACTGCTGGGCGTGGTTGACGCACTCCTGGAGGCACTGGCTGCTTGCTTTTTATGAGAAATTTCTAAATCTTGGTTATATAAAAAGATTAATAGGAAAAGATGTGTCGTACAAAGATTAAACAAAGGCAAACTGATGCACTAGATGAAGTACTTCAAAGGTGTAAAACTTTGTAAGAAGCTCAATTTAAGGCATGTTAGTCTAAATTTATGTGTATCATAATCTTATATCAAAAAATTAAAATAAATTCAGAGCGGGAAATTTCAGTATGCTTAATTGATAAAAAAAAAAGGAAAAATTAGTAACAAATCAGTAAGGTTAAAATAACAAGAATGAACGAGTGACTTTATGGAGGTTATGGAACATTATACACAGTAATAATGTACATTCTTTGCAGACAGAAAAAAATTTAATTGTCCTATTAGATTTTGTCAAGCAAAATCTCAAATTTCAAAAGATTGAAATCCTGCAAGATAACTGTATAACCCCAGTGCAGTTAATCTAGAGAACAACAGTGAAGAGAAAAATCATGTTGAGAAGAAACAAAACTCATATGAAAGCTAAGTGCACTGATGCGTGATCCTGGGCTATTATATCCTACGGTGGAGGGGTAAAGGGCATGAAGACATTATCAAACAGATGACATAATAGGTAATACAGTCTGTGGATTCAGTGCAAAATTGTATCAATGTCAATTTACTGAGAATCAGTAAGTGTGCTGTGGTGTTAGTAAGACACCACCCTGAGTTGTAGGAAATGTGCCCTGAAGCCCAGAGTGGTTACAATACGGGGCTACAAGGAAGCAAAATTTGAAAAACTTAATCTATGTAAAGTGTGTGTGAGGCCTGTTCTTTTGCAAATTTCACTTCAAAATTATTTCAAAATAAACAGTTAAATTTAATTCATTGAAGAAATTCTTATGGCTATTAGAAAAAGTACTTTTTATCTGAATGGTAGTGGAAACATGTATCACTGAAGGCTTGAGAGTTATAACTGAACCCATGATTAGAGGAGAACCCCTCCAGCTCAAATATATATTTAAATGTGTATATTACATAGTATAAGTATGAAAAGTCAATCCACTAAGTATTTGTCTCTGATCAGGAAAAGCAGCAGATAAACTCAAAGTAGATTAAAAAGGCACATAATGGAAACAGGTACAAGAGTAAGTGAGAGCCAAAAATTGGGTGGCTGAAAAGTGAAATGATCAGATCTCTTCGAGTGATGAAGAGAACGTGTGCCTAAATAACCAGTGAAGAACGGAAGGGGGCCCTGTTACTGATCCTGAAGAAATTTACAAAGAAACAAAGCCATCAGTTATTGGAAGGGTGTAGTTCTCCCATTATTAGTATTAGGGCTGATCTCTGGTGATTTGTGTCACACAATGAAAGAAGATTCCTGACACGAAGAGAGGGCCAGTGACCACTCTGTTTATTAAAGGGATACTCTGTTAAATAGATAGGAGAACAAAAGTTCAAAAGATAGTTTGAGAAGACTGCATGTTACATTTCAGCTCACAGCATTGGGAACTGTTTGATAGGCCTGGGAAGAGCACTGAAAATATGCCCACGTCTTGCAGCTGCAAGGTCATGGCCTCCCTCCAAGTCACGCCATGCTCCGTCTGCAGAGTCCTTAGCTGACCCTTCAGGAGGGTCACTTAGATGCAGAGCACTTCATATGTACATTTTCAGTGTTGACTACCACAGAAGGTATTACGTGAAAAGAGAAAATTATTATAATTGGAACAAAGAAAATAAATTAGAATATAAAATAAAATAGAAGAGTAAGCTACTCCTTTAATGTAAATCTACAGTGTGAAAGCTTTTCCACACAAAACTGCAGGTCCAAATGACTTCACTAATTAATAAACAAAATAGTTCATATATATTAGTACTTTTCTTTTATAAACTTGCCTGGGGGATAGTGAAGCCATGAGTTCTAACTTCTTTTAGAAAGCCAGCCTAAGCTTTGTAGCAAAAACTGATAAGAAATAGAAATGAAAAATTACAAGCCAGCTTCATCCAGCAAATGAATATAAAATTTTTGAGGCACAGGAAACTAAACCTATTGGTGTCATCATTTTTAGACAGTTAAACACCATCAAGTTGGCTTTTGGGGCAAGGGGGCTAGAATTGAACTCACAACCTTGCACTTGCCAGGCAGGCACTGAGCCGCTGAGCTATATCCCCAGCCCTGAAGTTGCCTTATTTTGAGAATATAAAATGCAGTTAGTTTTTGGGTGGTGGCACACACATGTAGTCCCAGCACTCAGGAGGCTTGAGGCAGGAGTACTGCCATGAATTCAAGGCCAGCCTGAACTACATAGTGAATTCAAGACTAGCCTGAACTACAAAGTGAGAACGTGTCTCAAAAAGCAAGCAAAAATACCTTCATATCCGAAAGTAATTCATGCTGTCGTATTGCAAGAGTAAAGGAAAAATTACAGGACCATCTCACTAGAAGTAGGAAAAACATTCTGCAAAATTTAAATATGCATTAATTATATAAAATATTAGAAAACTAGGAGTAAAAGGGGATTTCCCATACTTGATCATCTATTAAAATAACTAGAAAACATCATACTTAGTGGAATATTGAAAGTTCTTACGTTGAGATTAAGAACAACATAAGATAGCCATTTTGAGCCTCTCTTTTAATAGTATATCATGCTGAAGTCCCAGTGTAGTAAAGAAAAAAGTTTAAAAGATTTAAAAAGCTTGAGTTCCTTAAGAAAGAACTTTCAGTGTCATCATAATGAATGATACGATTATGTATCAAGGAAGTCTAATAGAAGTTTTGAAGATCCTTTTTTTATATAACTGGCAATACTATTTATTATACTGACTTCATTTACACATTTAAATTCACATTATGTATTTATAAATACTATATTTGTATTTATGAAAAAAAGTAAAGCTATGTGATCTTCTACAGCATCACCTGTCTTCCAAGTTGATGCATGTTTTAAAGTGCTGTATCCCACAGTAGTTCAGGTCCTGCCTCACCCTCACCCACCCTCCTCGGTGTATTACAAACACATATGTTTGTGTCCTCTACAAATATGCCTATTATTTAAAAGTGATCTTTAAAGTGTTTATTTCCACAGAGTGGTTAATCTGCAAATATATATCTTTGACTGCTTTTTGCCAGATAAGCTTTATCAGATACTAAAACCTTGAGTGATAGTGATATGTTTCTTAAGTTTCTGAAATAATATCAGTGTCCATCGGTAATATCTGTACATGCCCATTTTTTGTTTGCTGTTTTGAGACAGGGTCTCGGAATGTTCTTCAGGTGATTTTGAACTCACTTATGTAGCGTAGGCTGGTCTCCAACTCACAGCGATCCTCCTGCCTCAGCCTCCCGAGTGGTAGGCTCACAGGCATGCGTGCTACGCCTGGCTTCAGGCCCTACCCCTTTCTGGGTGCCTTTAGAACATACTCACCGTAGTGATCACGGTGAAGGGAGTTCATACCTATCCATTATGTCTGAATTCTTTTTTCATCCCCCTCTCTTCCCCATCTTCAAAAGCTCTTTCCATTTTTTCTTTTCCATCCTTTTGAAAAACCCCTTTTCTCTTCTGTCCCCTCCCTTGTTTCCCTTCCCGTTTGAACGTGTTCTTTATTCTTCCCAGTGTTTATCCTCCATTTTGCTCCCTTTTTGGCCTTTTGGTTTCTCATACAAGAGAAACAGTGTGATATTTAAAGTTGTGCATTTGATTTATTTGAACATTATGGTCTTGCAGTATATCCATTTACCTAAAAATCACTTGAGTTTATTATTTATGGCAGAGTAGTGTTGTGTGTGTGGTGTGGTTTTTTTTTTTTTTTTTTTTTTTTTGAGACAGGGTCTTACTATGCAGTTCAGGCCAGCCTCAAACTCACAGCAGTCCTGCCTCAGCTTCCCGAGTGCTGGGATTACATGTGTGTGCCACCACACCTGGCTTGCATTTTGCATGAATACCACATTTTTTATGTGGTATCCGTTTTTCTGTTAATGGGCATATGAGCTATATCCAGGATTTCACTGTTAGAAATAGTGCTGCTATAAATGGGTATGTATATGTCACTGTGGTATGATGGTTTTAAGTCTTTTGGAAAGATCCCTAGAAGGGACATAGCTGGCTCAAATGGGACTTAATGTGTTTTAATTTTTTGAGAAATCTCCGTACTGATTTCCATAGTGGTTATACCAGCTGATGCTCCCAACAATGGAGAATTGGTCCTTTTTCCCCACATCCCTGCTAGCATTTGTTACTGGTTGATTTCTTGATGATAGCCCTTCTTTCTGGGGTGAGATGGAATCTCAGCATTGTTTGGTTTGGTTTGGTTTGGTTTGGCTTGGCTTGTTTTCTTTGAGATTGGCTCTTGCTTGGTCATTGAGGCTGTCCCTGAACTCATTATGTAGACCAGGATGGCCGTGATCTTAAGGGATCTTTTTGCCACAGCCACCTGAGTACAGGAATTACAGGCATGCATCAGTGTTGTTTTAATGACCAGTGATATTGAACATTTTTTCATATAT
Organism: Dinomys branickii; assembly: GCA_004027595.1. NCBI lineage: Eukaryota > Metazoa > Chordata > Mammalia > Rodentia > Dinomyidae > Dinomys > Dinomys branickii. The sequence continues at coordinate 31,300 of PVLD010018199.1, read as the reverse complement.
TTATTTGCTGTTTGTACTTTTTCTTCAGAAGTGTGTTCATTTGAGATGCTCATGTTTGAATTGGGCCTTTAAATTTGGGGGGGGTCTGATGTTTTCTTTTATGTCCCTTATGTATTCTACATGTTAGCCCTTTGAGATCCCTTTCCTGACTAATAAATTGAGAGAACGGGAAAATATATATTCTAGTGTATCTTTGTTATTTTAAGAGGTTTTTAAAATATTTTTTATAGTCTTTTTTGGACGGTCTTTAATTTCTGATTTTCCCTCATTTTATACGGACTTATGAAACCATTTATTTCTTTCTTCAGATATCAGTTTATTGAAGAAGCTTTTCAGAATCAGAAAGTGATCATAGATACCCTAATCACCAAACTGATGGAAAAAACAAAATACATAAAATACACAGGAAATCAGATCCAAAACAGGTAAATTTGCATTTATGGTACTCTAACAAATCGTGTTTATGTTATGTGTGACATGTACGTGTATTTGGAGGAGAACATGTCTCTTGAGCCATTGTGAAGATAAGTGGTACACTGCCCAGTGGCTCTGAATAAATACGTGGTTGATAAAGCTACGAGAAACTTGGGGTTGGAAATAGCTTTTGAGCCATGCAATTTTAAATGGGTTATCGTAAAGAAGAGTAACAGCTTATTTATCTGGTAGATACTGATTGATAATTTATAATTACCTTATGTTTTCTAATTTCAAAGAAATGCTAATACTTAGATACAGTCAACCATTTTTACCAATAATTGTAAAATAATTAAACATGATTACAGACAAGCACGCACGCACACACCCACCCACCCACCCACTCCAGTACTGGGAGTTGAAACCAGAACCTTTGCACGAGGTACATCGCAGCCCTTTTTAATTTTTTATTATGAGACAAGGCATCACTAAGTTACTAATTTGTTCAGACAGGGTTTGAACTTGTGATCCTCCTGCCTCAGCCAGCCTCTCAGAGTCTGAGTTCATGAACTTCTGCCACCACTGCCCAGCTTAATTTCTGTTTTAAGGTTTGCTGAATTTGAGGTTCTTCCCCTAGGCTGTGTGATGTTTTAATTGAAAGTAGGTGGAAATTTTAGGACCAGAGAAGAATAGGGATTGTTAAATTATTTCTCACATCTTTTATTCATTGCCTGATACAACGTTAAGTAGTTTGTAGGTTTGATTTGTTAGGTCTGTTGACTTTCAGAGAACAAAATCCGCAGTCGTCCAAAGGGGCACATCTCAGAATTCAGTGATTAGGAAATAAACCACTAACTTTGGAGGAAAGTGTGTTGTCTAACCCCTTTCTTATCCCTTTTGGGGTACACAGGGACATTTAATTACTACCTTAAACACACTTAAGAAACCTGTGTCCCTGGTTCTTTTGTTTTGCATGCAAAAGTCACATGCCTCTACCTAAATAGGTCAAGAAATGGTTAATGGAAAGAGCCTAAACAAAAACGTTCTGGCAGGGGCTTTAAATTTTGTTCATTGGGGGAATTGTGTCAACTTTTCTGGTTTATCTTTCTTAAGATCAGTTATCATAATATGTTATTCTGAACATCTTGAGACATTATCAAGGGTTTAATAATTTGAGATTTTTTTCGATAATTCACTATATTACCTGATTTCCTTAAAAGACATTCTTAAATGTGATGTTAACTTTTTCATTATGTGTTACTATTATTATGTAATTATTATTCATTTTGTAAGTCATTATTATATATATTGTGTTGAAATCATTTTATTTTTATTTTTGTTTTTCTTTTTGAGACAGAATCTCACTATATAGTTCATGCTACCCTTGAAGTCACTATGTAGCCCACGCTTGCCTCAAACTTGTAGTAATCCTCCAATGTCAGCCTCCCAAGTGCTGGGATTATGGGCATGCGGTCATTAATACACACTGTATTTTATATGAATATTTGCATATATTGTATTGTGTGCTTTTTAGTTTTTTTTTTTACTTTTTTATCAGCTCCCTATCCTTTTAAAAAATGTTTCCCCTGTTCTTTTTCTACAAAACCTCTTTCTTTCACATAACAACTCTGGTTAGCATGATTTCCTTTCCTATGTACTATTCAGAAAATATGTTTTGCCAAGTACAGTACTGATGGATTTTAAGAGTTTGATTTGAGTAATTAATAAAATGCAGAGAGATCATTCAAGGCATTTTTACCATCTGGTTGCAAAAAGTAGGAATTATGAAGTAATTTTAAATAAAAGATATACCCTTTTTTCTTGTTCTTCCATTGTGTATATATGAGCTGTGGGTCTAGGTTCACCGTTCTCCCAGTTGGTGCTGTGGACAGTACCCAGAGCCGTGTTTGTGCGTGTTCGCCAACCCCCCGATACCCAGCTGCATCCCCAGCCCAAGGGTTACTGATAGCATCTAGATGTCCATTCTTTCAACATCATTTGTTGAAAAGACCATACTATCTATTGAATTGCCTTATAAACTATACCAGTTCTCATGCCTAAGTATCATGTCTATTCTTTTCTTCCCCTTAGTTGCAATGAATACAGCAAAACTTGTTCAGAAGTTTCCTTGTTTTGTTTATAAATCCCAATTTAGTACATCTTGCCAGCCTGTCCACGTAGGTATACTGTGTTCCTCTGGGTGTCACCGTAGTCTTCCCAAGCCATGTTTTCTTTGAGTGTGTTCTTTCCCTTCATGAGAGAGTCAGTCTAAAATAAAGATTGAGAGAGCTGTAAACATTTTGGTCCAATTTAGACATTAAAATAATTGTAATCCATTTTAAATATTGTAGGAAAAAATGTGCCTCAGGTTTTAAATGTTTTTCTCCCTTTCATTTAATTTTCAGAATAATCGAAGTAAACCAAAATCAAAAGCAAGTGGAACAGGATATTAAAGTTGCTATCTTTACATTGATGGTAGAAATAAATAAAAAAGGAAAAGCTCTGCTGCATCAACTAGAGGTGAGTTACTTCTCAGGCAATAGTGCATCAACACAGTTACTATATCTGTGACCTCCTGTAATCATTCTGAACAGAGAGAAATAATAGAGCAGGTTGTTCGTTTTTGGATTCACATAAAAAGGATAAGCATTATCCACCACTCGGTATAGTTATGGGCACAAGCTAGCTATAATTGAGACTAGGATCCCTTGAAGGTGAAATCTTAGACAATTAAGTCATCTGAGTGATAACTTTACTAGGTTTCTGGACAGTACATCTATTTTATTTGTGAATGTTGAATTTACATTTACTCTGTTATAGGTAATCATGCTTTTGTGTCTCCTCCTTTTGTTTGTTTTTGTCTTTTTGAGACAGGGTCTCACTATGCAGTTCAGGCTGCCTCGAGCTCACTTTGTAGCCCAGGCTGGCCTTGAACTCAAACCGATCCTCCTATCTCAGCCTCCTGGATGCTGGGATTACAGGCATGCGCCACCGTGCCCCACTTTTGTGCCTCTTTCTTACACCCCCTGTACTGTACTAGAGATTGAATTTAAGGCTACATCTCCATCCCCATTTTTATTTTTATTTATTTTATTTTATTTTATTTTTTGCGGTACTGGGGATCGAACTCAGGACCCTGCGCTTGCTAGGCAGGTGCTTATTCCACTGAGCTATATCCCCAGCCCCCCATCCCCATTTTTAATGTTAAGGTTATATGTCTCCATAAATTGTCCTAGCTGTGCTCAGTCTTGCTATCTTTCTGCCTCAGCCTCCCAGAACAGAGTGGTAAGGTTACAGGAGTGAGCCACCAAACCCATTATTTTTGTCCTGTTTTGTATATGGCCAGGTGAATGAACCAGAGACCTAAAGCCCAGAATATGTAAAACCGGACTGGGGCTAAAGGTGGAAGGGGTGGGAGGCAACGCTGGAAATGTAAGTTTTTGTTGTTAAGGTGAAAATGCCCATATGTACTAAGAGAGAAAACACTAAGAACATTTTCAGTTGCTGTTAATTGAGTCCGTTGAAACAACGGTTATTCTAATTTGTTTACCTGAATATGACCATTGAGCTGAATGTTAGGTGCAGAGGCTAATTTTGAAACTTTTACCTTCTCTTCAGAGCCTTGCAAAGGACCATCGCATGAAACTTATGCAGCAGCAACAAGAAGTGGCTGGGCTTTCTAAACAGCTGGAGCATGTGATGCATTTTTCTAAATGGGCCGTTTCCAGTGGCAGCAGCACAGCATTACTTTATAGCAAGCGACTGGTGAGATATATTGTGGTATTCAACATTCTTTAAAAGTGTACAATGAAACAGTAGAGCCATTGGGGTGATTGAAGTTCAGAAACGCCACACACGCTGCTGTGGGTCTGCAGTCCCGACTGGTGGGCTGGGGCCAAAGGTCGCTTGTTCGCAACTTTGAGGCCAGCCCGGGCAATGCTGTAAGACCCTGTCAGGGAACCAAAACAGAAAACCAGGTTCAGAAGTACACATTAGTCTATTCTTGAATGCGTCTACATTTCGGAAGCTGTGACTGGTCGGAAATGCTCGCCCGGCACGGTTTCGGTGCACTTTCCATTGTGCTCTGCTGTCATGTCTGCTTACTCCCTGTCTGCATGGCGGTTGAACTTAATACAAATAATAATGGTGATAGTAAACATTTATTGCTCACCCACAGATCTCAGGGTCCTATTCTAAATATTTTCCATTAATGAGCTGTTGTGGCCATAATCTGAGTGTGCATGTTCACTGCTTGTGAATCCCCTGGGGATGTTGGTCTGGCAGGTCCGGCCTAGGGCCAGGCTGTGTGTTTCCAGCGTGCATCCCTGGTGCTGATGTTCCTAGTCTGGGGATACTGTTGAAGTTTTAATAAAGCCAGACAGGAATGCTGATACATCTTGACTTCCTGTGACTAAGTATCTTCTTGATCCTTGCTACAGAAAGCACAGAGACATACTCTGAAGTGTTATGATATCCAAATTGGTTTTCTGTCACTTAGTTTAGTTTTTGGAATAAAATGACAGAAAGTTTCTATGTCAGTTTAAATAAGGAAATGTTCTTCTGTCTTTTGTTTGTGTACGGGTCAGGGCCTGAAGGTGTATTTTCATGAGGGAGGTGCCCAAAGAAAAGAAGGCACACAGTAGACATCAAGAACAGCAGCAGCAGCAAGCGTCTTCATTATCTGGCTTGTACTTATTAGTCATTATCAAGTTTTACATTCTTATGTAGTGTCACAGCCGTACTGCACGTGCGCAGTTGTCTGTGCTAAGTCATGCGTGTGCAAGTGTAACCCAAGGGGCCTGTGTCAGACAGGTGCGCCATGCCCTTACATGTCCTCAGACGCACGGCATTGAGGTGATCCATGGTGCCTCCCACAGTGTGGTTTTGGTTGTTTAGCTGTCAGTTATTGGGGATTTGAACCCATAGCCTCCAACATGCTAGGCAACCACTGAAATGTACATCCGGACAAGCTTTTATAAAGCAGGCTCAAATGCTGAGTGGCTATGCAGATACTGATCTAGGACTACTTATAAAATTACTCCTGATCATGAATTATATTCAGCTTTTATGAATTTTTTAGCTTCCTTTGGGAATATACTAACCAGAGGAGTTGCTGGGTCATATATATGGTAGTTGTACTTTGAATGTTTCCTATAATAGTTCTTTCCATAATGTTTTCTATAGTGGTTCTACCAATTTATTACTGCTGCAAACAGTACCCATTTCTTTTTTCTTCTGGTCTTCACCTTTCCCTCTCTCATCTTTATTGCCATACTAACAAGCATGAGGTGGTATCTCACTGCGCGTTTATGTTTCTTTGCTGATGGTTCGTGTTGAGTACCTTTTCATATACCCACTGTCTTTGGGAAAATGCCTGCTCAGATATTTTACCTAGTTTGTAATCAGGCTATTCGGTTTTTCCTATTGTTGTGTGGGTTCCTCATATATCTTCAGTATTAACTTTTATCAAACATAGTTTGCAATATTTTCTTTAAGTTGTAGGCTGCCTTTTACTTCCTTTGCTGTGCTAAAACATTTTAATTTTGGGTGTCTTGTTTATGTTTGCTTTTTGCTTGAATTTTTGATGTGGTAACCAAAAAAAAATCATTCCTAAGGAAGGCCAATATCAAGCAAGACACTTGTCCTCATGCGTCCTTTTAGGAACTGCACCCTTGACCCTTGGCCCATTTTTAAATTTGAAACAGGTTTCCACATTTGCCCAGGCTGTGTTCAACCTTTTCCTCCTCCTGCCTCAGGACACACAGTGCTGGGATTACAAGTGTACGGCACCAGGCGCAGCTAGCACATAGCTTTACTTTCATTTCTTTCTTTCTTTTTTTTTTTTTTTTTGTCTTTTTTGAGACAAGGTCTCACAGTGCAATTCAGGCTGACCTTGAGCTCACTTTGTAGGCTGGCTGCTGTTGAACTCCGCAACAATCCTCCTGCCTCAGCCTCCCAAGTGCTGGGATTACAGTACACCACCATGCCCAGCTCACTTTTTTTTTTTTTTGGTTCTTTTTTCTAAGCAAGAAATCTTAACATCATTCAATTTCTACCCACTAGAGATATGATACAAAGTACTAAATTATCAATATGTCTGAGGGAGAAAAAGTAGTTTTTTAATAAATAAAAACTAGGCATTATCTTTCCAGCATGAAAAGAGGAATCGGCATAGTGACTGAGGCTGGGCGTGGTGGCACATGCCTGTAATCCCAGCACTAGGGAGGCTGAGGCAAGAGTTCGAGACCAGCCTGGGCTACAAAGTGAGCTCAAGGCCAGCCTCAACTGCATAGTGAGACCCTGTCTCAAGAACACACACACTAAAATAAAATAAAATAAAATAAAATAAAAAGCATAGTGACTGAGGGCAAGGGGCAGTGAGAAGGACTGGGGGCCGCACAAGCAATAGGCCACTGGCCAGAGAGGTGATGCAAGGGGCAGACAGTGCTCTTCAGGCTCCAGATACATTGGTTACATGTCAACTGGGTTAAGTAATAGGTAAATGCATTGAAAGTAATGGCAACCAGGTTTCTATAGCAGTTAGAAGCAAGGCTAGAAAAGATCCTAAGGTATGTTAGATTGGAATTGGAGTTGTAAATGCGAGCCCAAGTTTTATTTTACACATGTATGTATGCCAATAGATGTAGAAATTATTATAGATGTATATAGATATATAGATTGTGTGTGTGTGTGTGTGTGTGTGTGTGTGTGTGTGCGCGCGCGTGCTATACCCAATAACAGTGAGCCACTGTCCTTTCGGATAATTTACTTCAAAACACCAAGGAAAGAGAGGGAAAAGTGCAAGTTATGCCCTGAACTACTAACTCACTCTTTCTCTCTACCCCTCTCTCTTTCTTCCCCTTCCTTCCCTCCTTCCCTCCTCTCCCTTCCCTCCTCTGAATCTTTGCCATGCACCCATGCTTATCCCAGACTTGTACAAGTGGTCCTCCCACCCTAACCCCTGAGTAGCTGGAACTACAGTCATACACTACAACTTCTGGCTTGTAGAATATCTTTATACACCAGAAACTAGGCAAATGCTTAGAAAATCTAAGGACATGTCAGAGGCACTAGGATCCAGCCTGCTACGCATGTAAGGAACAAGTTTAGGGATAAAGACAAATCACTGTAATAGTGGATTGTAATGCTTTGCATAAATAGGAATACATGAATCCATTAGTAAGCAGTCAATCAGTGCAGAGAGAGGCTGAGAAGATGTAAACCAGTGAATATGGAAGGGCATACAGAAGCTCATTTGGCCCCTATCATAGAGATAATCCAGGAGGAACACTGGGTTCTGACGTAGTCTTGAAATATCTCTTCAGAAAGTAGTAATCAGTTACAAAAGGGAATTGGTAACTCTAAGATGGAGAGATTAGGCAGCAAAATCACTTGTGGCGAGACAAGTTGACATCCTGTATGTCCTGACACACCATTCCTGGATTTTGTTTGTTTTTTGTCTTTTTGAGATAGAGTCTCAGTTGTGCAGTTCAGGCTGGCCTTGAACACAAGGATCCTCCTGCCTCAGCCTCCTGAGTGGTGTGATTATAGGCATGCACCACCACACCCAGCTTTGTGGGGTGTTTTTGACCGTGCTTTTACCTAAGTCTTATCAGGAAGAAGTATCAATCACATCCCCTTTGAAAGGTATCTTACAGAATTAGTAGTCCTACAATCTTTAAAGTCCTTCAAAAATAAGGAGAGAGAAAGACTAGTATTAATTTACTAGCGATGTGGCAACTGACTGCAGCTTTTATTCCTTAATAGCCCGAGTGAGCAGAGGCAGTGCTGGGAGAGTTAGTATTTGGTGGACATCTGTAGATAGTAGTGTAGTAACAGTTTTATCAATTTGACTTTACTAGGGAACATTCACAGTGGTGTGTTTATGGGAGGGAAGACTTTGTGTACGCATCTTCCTCTCCAAAGTTTTAGGCAAAGATCAGTAATAACCTCTGATGTGCGTAGGAGCAGTTGTGTGGGTTTGGGAAGACAGTTGATACAAATGGGGACTCTAGATCAAGGGAGTATGGGTGTTCTACCTGTTTTTCTACAATTTGAAACTATTTAAAAATATTAAAGGGAATAAAAATTCAAGAAATCTAGTAATCTGAGCAACTTCACTGAAGATAACAGTATGTAATACAACAACTACTGTTAATTCTTATCTATGTTGTTGGTATTTTTAAAATTCTCTTTAAAAAATAAAATGATACCAAAAGATTGAAAAAATATTGAAAGTCTGTTATCAAAAAGCTGAAGAGAGGTGTTGGAGATGTTCAGAAAGAGAAACCCTGCACACTGTTGGTGAGAATGTAAACTAGCATAGCCGTTATTGAAAGCCAAATAAATGACCTCAAACAATTAAATATAGAACTGACATATGCTCCAGCAATCCTACTACTGGGTATAGATGCAAAGGAAATGGAGTTAGTGTATCATAGAGATACCTCCATTCCCATGTTTATGGTGATGCTATTTATAATAACCAAGACATGGAACCAACTCAACTGTCTGCCAACAGGTGAATATATAGTGACAGTACAACACTGTTTAGCCTTTATTTTATTTCAATTTTTTTGTCTTTTTGAGACAGGGTCTTACTGTGCAGTTCAGGCTGGCCTTGAGCCCACTCTGTAGCCCAGGCTGGTCTCGAACTTGCAACGATCCTCTTGCTTCAGCCTCCCAAGTACTGGGATTACAGGTGTGCACCACCACACCTGGCTTTTTGTTTAGCCTTTAGAAGGAAAGAAATCCTGTTAGTTCCCTTTCTGTTGATACTAACTCAATACCATATTGGGAATGTACAAAGAATAAAAGGTTTGTTTGGCTCATGGTTCTGGAGACTGTGGGAGTCCAAGGTTTAAGGGGCTGCATTGGTGAGGACTTTGTTGCTGGCAAGGCAGCAAAAGGCATCACTAGGTGAGGGACAGAGCCACTGGTTCTCGTTACGGACCTGCTCTTGAGGTAAGTTATTAATCCATGAGTAGAGTAATCACCTCTCTAGGTTACCATGTGCTAATATTGCACCACCATCAGTTTGGGTGGGAATCTCAGACTGTAGCATCCTGACAGTATGGTGAATGTGGAAAGCATTGTGCTATGTGATACAAGCTGGTACAGATAGAGATTACATGAACTCACTCATATGTACAAAACTGAATTCACAGAAGCAGAGAGTAGAATGGTTAAGGGGTAGAGACTGCATGGGGGAAGATCTTGATCTAAGGATATAAATTTCAGTTAGGAGTAACTTTAAGAGGAAATCAATGTGTTGTATAATATAGTCAACTATAATTATCATGTGTATATTCTTAAAAATTGCTGAGAGCATATTTTTATTTGTACTTGCCCAAGTATAAATATGTGAGGTAATGAACCTGTTAATTATACATTATATATATATTTCATTAAATGTTTGCATTATAAATGCATATAATTTTTGTCAATTAACAATTTTAAGTATAACGACTAAATTGTAGAAAATGATAAATCATGAGGCTATTTATAGATGATAGTTCCTAGAGTAATTGTCTTGGTTGACATGAGCTTTACTTAGAGTCAGGGTTGTTAAAGGGTGCCAGAAGAGAATGTTATGGCAAAAATTAACATTCTGTGAGGGCGGCTGAGGTTGGCATTCATGAGAGACCACGTACAGGAACAAACACAGCTTTACTGAGCTGGTGACCAGCGAGAAGCCAGGAAGGTGTCTGCCTGGGTTGGGCTTTGCTTCCAGTTTAGGTACCTTTTAGGTTTCCATAGCAACCAGGTAACCACATTACCACATTTTCGGGAATTTTACAAGAATGCTAAATAATTATCAAAAAGTTTACATTTCCCAGAAGTTGCTTGTCCTGTGCTGGTCAGGTGGACCTTGGCAGACACTGTGGTTTAACGCTTAGCCCACTTCTCAGTTTGCTCTGTTTGTTCTTTCTTTATAGCTGTGCTTTTCTTTAGTGGGTTTTCATGGTTAGGTACAGGGGACGGGGTGAAGGAGTATGTTCAACTACAGTTTAAGTGAACTTAAGTGACTTTTAAAATGGAGTTACAGAAGGAAAATGGAGTGTCTCCTGCCCCGTCAGGAAGAAAGTGAAAGAACCTTGGGGAAATTCACATTGTATTAAGTGCTGTTTTTTAAACGTGCCACAGGATCTCCATTATACCCATGTAAGTTATTTATAGCCAGAAGTTACTATAGTTGAGATAATGTTGCAATTGAAGCAAATTTATATACTCAACAATTATTTATTGAACGCTGCCATGTAGCAGGTAACATTTTGAGTTCTGAAGAAACAAAAAATTAAATCTTTACCTTCAAGTTACTCCATTTTAGTGCAGATAGATAGACAACACTAAAATGTGTAGATTGTTACATATTAGTAAGTCCTTAATAAAAGCAAATTGGAGGAGGAATCTGGGAGCATTGGTGTGAGGGAGACAATTTCAGATATCAGAGACTATTGAAAATGGTTGATGTTGGCAAATAGCTGAAGGAAGTGAGGAAGCAAGCCATGCATACATTCAAGGAGACAGTTTCTGCCAGAGCACATGCCAAGAGTGGGGTGGGAGCTTTTATGATGTGGTCAGCAAGGAGGGAGGCCTGAGGGCTGAGTCAGAGTGAAGCACTGCAGCAGGTTAGGTCTGAGAAGTAGGAGAGGCAGAGAGCATAAGCCTTGTACTTCACTGTGAGGACTTCATTTTGAGCAACATGGGAAACATGGAGGGGTTCAGGAGAGGGATGGCACAATATGACTTATATTTTAACATAGCCACTCTAGCTGCTGTGTTGAGAATCCAGCATAGATATTGGAGGGTGGGGAAGAAATAAGAGAGACCAGTTAGAATTTAGTAAATACAGAGCTTTTCTGGAGTGATAGCTAGCATTGTTCAAAGGTCAGATTATCCATATGCAGTACCCTAAATGTAGAGCCAGCGGGGGAGGGCATTGTTTGTTCGCTTTGACACAGGGTCTTGCTGTGCAGTTCAGGCTGGCCTTGAGTTCACTTTGTATCCTAGGCTGGCCTCAAACTCAGCAGTTCTCCTGCCTCTGCCTCCCATGCGCTGCAATTACAGGGATGCACCACCACATCCAGCCAACAGGATTTATTGAGAGGTAGAATGTGTAGATTGTGAGAAAATGAGTTAGCACAACAATGTAATGCTTTGCAAAGAACATTATGTTGTATTTTTATATCTGATGGTTGTTTATTCTATGTTAACCTCTATACCAGAGACCGTTTTTAGGTTTGCTTAGTACAGTTGTTGATACTCAGTTCCCTCTGTGCTTTCTTCTAGATTACATACCGGTTACGGCACCTCCTTCGTGCAAGGTGTGATGCTTCCCCAGTGACCAACAACACCATCCAATTTCACTGTGATCCTAGTTTCTGGGCCCAAAATATTATCAACTTAGGTAGGCCATTATGTATATATTTTTTTTCATTATGTATATTTTTTCATGGTTTGTGGTACCTAAACTCAGTGATCAGGACAGTTCATTGAAAAGATAGGCCTTTCCACCCCCAAAGGCTTCTGTTATCTTAATTCTAAAGACATTCCATTTTTACTATTGTGCCACTAATATTTATATATGTGAATTATATGTACATGAATACAAACATGTACATTATTATTAGGATGATATGAAAGTGTTTTTTGTATTGACTTATGGTGTATCAAAATGTGGGTTTAGTAGATTTTTTCTGCCCATAGTATCCTGTTTATATTGGTAGTGCTGCATTAATTAGACACATTATATTCTGACATTTAAGAAGGGATTTTTGAGGCTTAGAATGTTTTCTGTTAAAATACTATTTTTCATACTTGTCTTACTTTCCTTTACACCCATTTGTCAGGTACCTAGTGGTTTAATAGCTTTATCTTGTTTAGGAAGACCTTTTTTTTTTCTTTTGACTTAGAGGTTAGAGGGAGCGAGGATTCCCTACTTAATTAAACTGTAAGAAATATACAGCCAAGGATCAAATATTAAGTAGTAGAGCTCCTTGGCGTTCCAGGGAGACTATCATTTGGTAACAGTAAGAGCAGAATGTCTTTGCAAGCAATTGAGCAGCAAGTTACTGCTTTAGTTTTGTTTTATGCTGTTAAGTGAGTAAAAATAGTTTTTTTGCTCTTTTTTTTTTTTTTTTAGTGTCTCACAGGGAAACCGCACAACCAAAAAATTTAAAAATTCCCTGTCCACTTTGCTCATCAGCAGCCACTGTTGACTTTGATGATGGTTTTTAGGTTTATTTACTTTGTATTAGAATCATCAAAGATATTCTCATCCTCAGTCCTAGGTTCTCTGGGGGAAAAAAGGGCTGGAGAGTGAGTCAGTGTTTTAGGAACAAACTAGGAAAGGAAGAAATGAGCTTACACCATCTCATCTATTCAAGAGAAGAAAAAAAATCCATGAGGCAGAGGAAATAGAAACCACTGCAGCCAGTTTTAGAAATCTATGTGGCCATGTGCATGTTGATAACATAGTAGGCAACTGGAATCGTATACACTGGCACCCACATTACTAGAAAGAAACGGCTTCACAAATAGTAGGCGTATAGAGAGAGAGATAAAAGCAGCTCTTCCCTCTGTGCCCTGCTCTATATTACATACTCTTGTATACTGAGAATCTGTATCATAAGTTACAAATCCAAACAAGTGGTCATATGTAGAGATATATGTGCTTAAGACATCATGGCGGTTTATATTTAGGACCATTTAAGAATTATTTTTAAAACTGCACACACATAAATGGGCATGAATTTTTAGACCCCCTGCAGAAAAAAAATTGGGATCTCCTCATTCCATGAAAGGCAAAACTCTGACACAATAAAGTTAAATAACATCTTCTCTTATAGGACTTAGCAGAGCTGTCATTTACAGCTTGGTATATTTGTTTATAATGTATGTTGTAACTCTTCCAAGATGGAGACAAATTTCCCAAACTTACTTATTGATGATTTCTGAGAAGCATTTTATAGACGAGTGCCAAAGAAAAGTAATGATATAGGTGAGTATTAGTTAATGATTTAGGGCTAGATCTTCAATCTCTAAACCGTAGGTCCTTTATCATTTAACATTCTGTTTTACATATATCAGAGTATATTCCTATCTGTCAAAACATTAAACACACAGTAAATAGTGAATGATAGCTATGTTTTGAAAGGATGTGTTCATTAGTAAATTGGAAATACTTGAATTTTTTCTACTGAAGTCATAAACCTTGTATCTGACCTAAGACACCCTTAAACACTTAACACTGTAGTTGCAAACCAACATGTTATCTGTCAGAGAATGATCAAGGTATGCATTCTAGAGTGTAAAAGAAATACTATCTGTGTAAGCCCAGACTTTTTTCATATATTTTCACCTATACAATACATTATGACAGGGCTGGGGATATAGCTCAGTGGAATAAGTGCCTGCCTAGCAAACGCAGGGTGCTGAGTTCAATCCCCAGTACCGCCAAAAAAAAAAAAAAAAAAAAAAAAAGACAGATAATGCACAGATGAGAGTCAGCTATGAAAACATTTAGATTTTTTAAAATGCAAAATAATACCACACCTACCTATTTTAGGCATAGGTTATTACTAAAAATGTGTTACTGTGACATGTTACTTTTCTGTGAATTGATAACTTTTTAAAAATGTTTCATTTAAAATTTCTCATACGAGCTGGGCATGGTGGCACATACCTGTAATCCCAGCATTCAGGAGGCTGAGGCAGGTAGATTGCTATGAGTTAGAAGTCTGCCTGGGCTACATAGTGAGTTCAAGGCCTGTCTGAATTACATGGTAAGACTCTGTCTCAAAAAACTTTTTTTTTTATTGTAAAGAAAATAGTAAAAGAAAGAATAATACCAGCATATCAACATCACAGACATAAACAAAACAAAGCAAGCACATTAAAACTGATATAAGGTTTCAAAACAAAATGATAGGAATTAACATTGGTTATTATATTACGTATTGTTATCTTCACCTACATTGCTCAGATTACCAGATATAAGAATGGAAGTTTAGGGGGCTGGGGGTATAGCTCAGTGGCATAAGCGCTTTCCTGGCAAGCACAAGGTCCTGAGTTCGATCCCCGGTACTATCATCTATTAGAGATTTTGAATTTTATTTACTCTTTCAGGTTCCTACACCAGAGAGACAATATGATGTCTTTTTTTTTTTTTTGGAAAGCCATTTATTAGCATTTTAATAAGCCCTATCCTATGGCTTCAAGCT
>PVLD010018199.1:0-16561 GCA_004027595.1 Dinomys branickii | reverse complement strand
TGGGCAGACACTCTGGTTTCCTTATAAGTGGTGATGCCTCATACCAACCTTTGCAAAGTAACCTGGATGGTATTTGTCGCAGTTGATCCTGTGGTGATGTATGCCACCAGCATTACTCTAGCCTCCTAGGTGCTTCCGGTGCTTGCTGATGCGGCCGTAGCCGTGCCTCACATGACCCTGAAGCGTGCAGGTCTTCCTTAGTCTGGATGGCATGTCGGTGGCAGAGACGAAAAGAATATGATGTTTAAGCGTGTGGGTCTGATTTATTTCACTTTGGAGTATGGTCTTTAGTTGCATCCATTTACTTATAAAATCCTCGAGTGTATCTTTTATAGCTGAGTAATACTCCTTCCTATAAAAAATACCACATCTTTTTTATCCATTCCTTGGTTGATAGATGTTCAGGTTGTTTCCAAGATTTAGCTATAACAAATTATGCTTGCTGTAAATATGGGTTAAGTGGGACTTCTAACCCTACTTTTGTGAGGAATCTCTACACTGATTTCCACAGTGGTTTCACCAATGTACACTCCTATCAACAGTGTAGTAGAGTTCCTTTTCTCCCCCCCCCCCCCCCCCCCCCCCCCCCCCCCCCCCCCCCCCCCCCCCCCCCCCGAGCCTCTACAGCAATTGTTATTGGTTGGTTTCTTGATGGTAGCCATTCTTTGTGGGGTGAGATGGAATGTCAGTGTTGTTTTAATTTGCATTTCTTGAATGACTAATGACGTTAAACATTTTTTCATGTATTTATTTGCCACTTGAATTTCTTCTTGTGAGAAGTATGTATTCATCTCAGATGCCCATTTTTGGATTGAGTCTTTGAATTTTGGGGGCCTGATTTTTAAAATATTTTTATATGTTCTAGACAGGAGTCCTTTATCTCAGGGACAGTTGCCTAAATTTTTTTCCTAATTCCTGGGTTTTCTTTGCACACTGTTGGTGATTTATTTTGATGTGCAAAAACTTTTCAATAAGATGAGATCCCAGTTGTTGATTCTTTGAATTATTTCCCGTGCAGTTTGTTTTGTTCATGAACTCTCTGCCTCCCTTATGTCTTCAAGATTCCTACCTGCTTTCTCTTCCAGTAGATTTAGTGTTTCTGTTTTGGTACTTAGATCTTTGACCCATTTTGACTTTAGTGCATGGTGATAGACAGCATGTGGAAAGCCAGTTTTTCCAGCAGCATTTGTTAAAAAGGTTATCTTTCTTCCAGTGAACGTGTTTGGCCCCTTTGTCAAAAATAAGGTACCTGAGTGTATTTGTAGCTGTGCCTGCATTTTCTAACCTGTTCCACTGATCTTCAGGCCTGTTTTTTTTTGCCAGTACCATGCTCATATTATCACAGTAGGTTTGTAGTGTAGTTTCAAGTCAGGGATTGTGATTTCTCCTGTCTTTCCTTTGTTTCCAAGGATTGCTTTTGCTATTATAGGCCTCTTCTGGTTCCAGATGAATGTTAGGAATGCTGTCTGTAGTCCTGTGAGGTATACAAATTGTACTTTAATTGGGATTGCATTGAATCTGTACAACAATTCTGAAAGTATGGCCATTTTCATCATGTTAGTTCTTCCTATCCATGAGCAAGAAATATCTCTTCATTTTCTACTATCCTCTTTGATCTCTTTTTTCAGAGTAGTATTATTTTCACTGTATAGATCTTTTACTTCTTTTGTTACATTGATTCCTAAGTACATCATCTTTTTAGATGTTATTTTGAAAGGTGTAGTTTCCTTAATTTCTCTCTCAGTCTGTTTGTTGTTTGTGTACAGGATGCTATTGATTTTTGAGTGTTGACTTTGTATCCAGGTATGCTACTGAATTTGGTTATTAAATCTATAAGCCTTTTGGTGGAGTTTTGGGGGTCTTCTATATAGAGAACCATGTCATCTGTGAATAATGATAATTTCACTTCTTCCTCTCCTATCCTCATTCCTTTTATTTCTCTCGTCTAATTGCTGTAGCTAATATTGCAGAACTGTATTGAATAGGAATGGTGACAGTGGACATCCTTGTCTTGTTCCTGATTTTAAAGTGAAAGCTTTTAGTTTTTGTCCATTTAGTATGATGTTAGCTGTTGGTTTGTCATAGATGGCTTTGATCAGCTTGAAGTAAAGATGATCTATTCCTGTTTTCTGTAGGGTTTTTATCATGAGTGAGTGTTGGACCTTATTGAAGGCTTGTTCTGCATCGATGGAGGTGATTATGTGATTTTGGCTTTGGCTTTATTGATTTGTGTATATTGAACCATTCCTGTATTCCTGATATGCCTCCCTCTTGGTCATGGTATATAATCTTCATGATGATTTGTTGTATTCTGTTTGCTAGTGCTTTATTGAGAATTTTGCATCTGTAGTCATTAGTGAGATTGGCCTTGTAGCTCTCTTTTTTGGTTGGGTCTTTCTCTAGTTTTGGTATCAGGGTAATACTTGCCTTCAGGAAGGAGTTGGCGAGAATTCTCCCTTTCAATTTATTTAAAGATGAATTGGTTTTACATCTTATCTGGAAAAGAAATTTTTTTTTTTTTTTTGTATTGGGAGTCAAACTCAGGACCTTGTGCTTTCCAGGCATGTGTTTGTGCCACTGAGCTATACCCCCAGTCTTAAATTTTTTGTAGAATTCAGCTGTGAGTGCACTAGGACCTGGGCTTTTTCCTTCAGTGGCATGTTTTTCATTACATTCTCAGTTTCACTAGCTGATACTGAGTTATTCAGGATTTTTGTATCTTCTTCACTCAGCTTTGGTAATTCATATGTATCTAGAAATCTGTCCACTTCCTCTGTGTTTTCCATCTTAAGAAAGTAAAGATTTTCACAGTAGGTGTTCATGATCTGAATTTCTACAGGATGTGTAGTTATTTCACCCCTTTCATTCCCTATTGCATGTATTTCAGTTTTTTCTTTGCTTGTTTTGATACGGTTGGCTAGGGGTGTATCTATTTATTATTTCAAAGAATCAACTCTTCAATTCATTAATTCTTTGTTTTTTTTTTTTTTTTTTAGTCTCCATTGTGTTAATTTTTTCCCAGAGCTTTATAATTTCCTATCTTCTTTGGGCTTTGGGTTTGACTGGCTCTTTTCCTAGAAGCGTGAGGTGTGCAGCTTAAGATTGTGTGTTTGTGCTCGTTCTGTTGTTCTGAGGTGGGAATTCACCACTATAAATTCTTTCCTGAGGACTGCTTTCATTGCATCCCACAGGTTCCTGTAAGTATCTACATTTTCATTTGACTGAAAATAGTGTTTAATTTCTTCTTTGATTTCATCAGTGACCCATTGGTTGTTCTGGAGGGTGTTACTTAATTTGCACGTGTTTATCAAGTTTTTGACTTCTTTTGTCATTAATTCTGAATTTCATTGCACTATGGTCTGATAGTATGCATAGGATAAATTTCAATTCTTTTGCAATTCCTTAAGAATGTTCTATGTGCTACCATACGGTCTATTTTAGGGTACAACCCATGTGCAGCTGAGAATGTGTATTCTGATACTGTTGGATGGAGCACTCAGTAAAGGTCTACTAAGTCCATTTGTTTACCAATTTGGTTAAGTTCTGTTATTTCTTTGCTGATTTTTTTTGTGTAGTTGATCTATCTTTTTGTGACAATGCTGTGTTAAAGTCCCCTGTTTTGATAGTGTTACTGCTTATTTCATTCTTCATGTCTGTTAAAATTTGACTTACATAGTTGGATGCTCCCATATTTGGTGCTTAGATGTTTATGATTTTTCCTCTTGAAGTTTTCCCCTCACAAGTATGTAGTGATTTTCTTTATCTCTTTTGATTATTCTTGGTTTGAAGTTCAAATTGTTTGCAAACAGAATAGCTACACCTGCCCTTTTTTGGGTTCCTGTTTTGTGGAGTATTGTTTTCTATCCTTTAATTTTCAGTCTGTGAATTTCCTTTTGAATTAAATGTGTTTCTTGCATACAGCATGTAGTTGGATTTTTGTTTCTTGATCAACTATGCCAGTCTACTTCTTTTGATTGGTGCAATGAGACCATTTATATTGATGGCTGTTAATTGGTATGTATTGGCTTATCTTTGTCATGTTGTTTTCCTGCTGTTGCATCCTCCTTTTTCCCTCTGTTTAATTGCTTGCTCTGCTTGGCGGTTCCTTTCTGTAGTAGTTCTTGAAGTTGTGGTCTGTTTTTTATCTCTTTTTAAAATATGTTTTAGTACTCTTTGTAGAATTTGTTTGGTACTTGTGAATTTTTTAGGTTGTTCTTTATCATGGAAATATTTTATTTCTCCATTAACTTTGAAAGATAGTTTTGCAGGGTACATCAATCTGGGTTGGAAATTGTTTTCTTTCAGTACCTGAGATACTTAACTCCAAACTCTTCTTGACTTGATGGTTTGTGTGGAGAAATCTGCCATGATTGTGATGGACTTTCTTTTATAGGTGATCTGTTCCTTTTCTCTAATAGCTTTTAATATTCTGATCTTCTTTGAGTTTCTGGGATCTTGATCACTATATGTCTAGGTGTGGATTTATTTTGGTTATGGTTAATTGGAGTTCTATATGCTTCATTTAACTATATGTCCAGTTCTTTTTCCTTGCCTGGGAAATTTTCTATTATTTCTGCAAATAGTGTTTTTTTATGTCATTTGTGTTGACACCTTCTGTTTTGTTGATACCTATTAATCTGACATTTTCTTCCTTCATTTTGCAGTTGTTTAATTGTTATTTCCTGGGTCCTTGTTTTTAAGAGATCTTTCCTTTCATATTGGTTAGTGGCAATGCTGTCTTCAAGGTCTGAAATTCTATCTTCAGCTTCATTCTGGCAGTTTTGCCAGCTTTCAGTGGACTTTTTAATGTCCTGGATAGCTGCTTGAATCTGTTGCATACATTGTAGTTCTTTTCTATATTGTTCACTCAAAGTTTCCAAGAGTTTTCTTTGCTCCTCTATTTTCTTATCATTGTCTTTTGATTCACTGAATACTTCTTTCATTATTGTTGTCATGTCTTTTTTTACCTGTGAGATTATTTGTGACCTGATGTGTTCTATGACCTCATAGAGTTGTTTCTTCAGTTCCTATCATTTCAGAAATTTCAGGTGTATGACTTCCAGGCTCTTTTGTGTGGATGTTTTCTGGACTTATTCCGCATGTCAGAGAGGTCTGAAATTGCATTTTGTTCTTCTTTTTTTCATTGTTGAAGATCCAGAGGCTCCATGGAGCTCGGCCTCGCCCACAATTGTGTGGTAGTGCCTGGGGGAATGTCCGAAGATCCCCAGTGCTCAGCGTGGCTCCTGTGGTGGCATTGTGGGGACCCAGATGCTCATGAAACTTTCTTGCCTTCATTTGACTCCCAGGCCGGTGTAGGAGGGGCGGGGGAGGCCCATTGGAGTTCCTGAATCTGTTTGGGGTTCAGGCCAGTGTTCACAAGGATTGGGAGGATGCAGGTCATGGTCACCAATGCTTCAGGACCCACCCTGGTTCCCACGCCAGCAGGGAGGGTTGGGGGTGGAGTCCCTGAGCCTGCTGACTTTGTCCCGGTTTCAGCTGGGCCCCCACGGGTATGGACCATGCTGAGAGTGACTCCTGAGGTCCCCGAAGGTGTCCTGGCCTCCACTTGCCTCACACTAGTGAGGGAGCTGCATAGGTGGCCCACCAGGGTTCCTGAAGATGTCCAGGGTTCAGGCCAGCTCCCACAGGGACCTAGGGGTTCAGGGAGTGGCTACCGAAGCCCCAGATGGTTCCTGGGGCTCCTCCTGCCTTGTACACTGCTCGTGGAGGTATGTTGGCAGCCCACTGGTATTCCTGAAGATGTCCGGGGCATCAGAAAACTTTGAAAAAAGAAAGTCTCACATTGCAAATTTTGATTAAAACGTACAAAAGGGAAAGCTCTTTGGCATTTTTTTGGGGGGGGTACAAGAAATCAAACTCAGGACCCTGTGCTTGCCAGGCTGGCACTGTGCCACTGAGCTATATCCGCAGGCTTATCATCCTTTATTTTTAATACGGTAAAGAAGTCCTGAGGATCAAAACATTCCTTGATAGTTGAAGTTCAACAAAAAGACAGACTTTGGTAATTACTGTTTTCTCTTTCATTAGGTTCTTTAGTAATCGAGGATAAAGACAGCCAGCCACAAATGCCTAAGCAGAATCCTGTCGTGGAACAGAATTCACAACCACCAGGTGGTTTATCTTCAAACCAGTTATCCAAGTTTCCAACCCAGATCAGCCTAGCTCAATTACGACTCCAGCACATGCAGCAACAGGTAATGGCTCAGAGGCAACAGGTGCAACGGAGGCCGGCACCTGTGGGTTTACCAAACCCTAGAATGCAGGGGCCCATCCAGCAGCCTTCCGTCTCTCATCAGGTAAATTTGGAAGCAGGCCTGTCCTAACTTAGATAATTGTGGTGTAATTGTGTTCAGCAGCTCTTAAAATAGTGAAGACATCCAGAATCCTTTAAATATATGAATTTATTAAAATTTATCAAATTAAGGACCCCTGAATTAACACCTTAGTTTTCATCATTACTCAAAAGGGATTTAATGGTTTATTTTGTAGTTATGTCTACTTCCATCTACCATTATCTTCAAATTATAGTAAGGGGACAAATGTTTGTATTTCAAAATAACCCATGCCTGTGATTGATGGAAAAGGCTGTGTAGCTGTAATTTTTTTCTATTTTTGTTCTTTAGAATAACTAGTTTAAGAATCTGTTCTCTGTGGAGATGCAGTGTTTAGAGAAAACCCACTGCATCTTAGAAACTAGGCAGAATGAATATGAAATAGACAGGCACATGTGTAGCTCACTAGAATATTGACTTTTTCACTTTTTCTGAACAAATACTCAACCCACCTTTCTTGGTTTTTTTGTTGTTTTGTGTTTTTTAATTTTTTTATGAGTTGCTTATTTTGGAAACTTTCCATTTAATATTTTTTTTATTTTAAAGATAAAAGAATATAAACGTGAATAACACAGAAACAATAAGGAAATACACATTATGGGGAAGTTAGTAGGGGATTGACAGTGAATGCTATTTTACATAATATCTTCATATTTGTTACTCAGTTATCCAAAAACAATGAAGGAAATACAGAATTATACAGAAGACAGTAGTGAGTTAACAATGGCTATTGTATTACATAATGTTATCTTTGCATTTCTTAGTTATAAATCAGTATAATGCATAAGTGATAAACACAGAATTATAGAGCAGATATTGGGGAATTAAAAATGGGTGCTGTATTACAAAATGACATCTTCACTATTACTCAGTTATACAAATGCATGTTCGATTAATCAAACAATTTTTTCCACCCTCATCTCCATTGTTCTCCCACCCAATCAATTGTCTTCCCTCTGACAATAACTGTACTTTTTCGTTTATTTACTCCCTCAGGCTTTTACACTGGGAAGGCACATGGCTGCTTCAAATTATGCTGTAACAAACATGGGTGCACTCAAATTACTATGGCAGTAGGTGGAAAAGCACCCATCCTCAAAGATGGTACATAGGCAGGGAACCCAACACACTATGGTCATATCCGATTTATAAGCCCTCGAGGCCCTTAGGGGTCTCGGGTCTGCGGGTCTGCCGGGTCCCACCTCAATGAAGCGCTCCCAGGGGCCCAGTTGAGTTCTCAGGGTCGCCCCCTCAGCAATGCCGGGCTCCACCCCAGTGAAGCACTCCTGGGGACCCAATCTAGTCTGTGGGGTGGCCCCCGCAGACCACTGGGTTCTTTTTTGATTTTTTTGAGACAGTCTCACCACACAGTTCAGGCTGATCTTGAACTCACTACATAATCTAGGCTGGCATCGAACTCGCAGCGATCCTCCTTCTTATTCCTTCCCAGTGTAGGGGTTACAGGCATGCACTACTTTGCCCAGCCTCTTAGTTTTATTAGATATGGAATATTCTGTTAGTTTTCAGTCCAAGTTTTGAAGATAAAATTTTAGAGAGTTTTATTCAATCATAAAGTCCTGTTCAGTTTAGATGTAGACATAGTTAGATGAAGAAATGTTTTGGTAAAGTGTTTAAAGTCTAATTCATAAACATTGTTATTTTCAAATACTTCCCTTAATTTATATTCTTCCTGTTTCTGCAAATGATTTGACATGATTTAGGTAAATGACACAAATGAAGCAGAATATAGAGTTTATTAAAATAATCAGAGTATGTAAACCTAACCTAAGAATTCTTATTATACATAAAAAACAAAGTTTAGCTCAGAATTTGACAACCAAAACGAAAAGGAAATAGGAATCATATAGATATCATTACACATATTTCGTAAGAAACAAATGTTTCATTTAGTTAGGGAAAGAAGGTGTCATGGCACACACTTGTACTCCCAGCACTTTGGAGGCTGAGGTAGGAGGATCACTGTGAGTTTTAAGCCTGCCTGGGCTACGTAATGAGACCCTGCCTCAAAAATAAAGGAAAAAAGAAAAGAAAGTTCATGCCAGTTTTTTTTATTATTATTATTAGTAAGAGGAGCTTTTGAATCATCATTTTAAAAAGCAATTGAAAGTGGTGTTACCCTCTCCCTCTCAGCTACTGAAAATTAAACCCAAGGAATTCTAAGCTTATCCTCCCCTTTTTGGGTGCGGGGACAGGGTCAGACTGGGCTCAAACTTGGTGTCCTGCCTCAACCTCTTCAGTACCAGGGATTATAGATGTGTGCCATGATTCCAAGCTAAACTATGTAACATAATTTTTGTTGAACTCCCTTAACTCTCAGTAAAAGTTGCGGGCATACGAGGAATAATAGCTCCGTGGCACAGCCCCTGCTGCCAAGTACAAGGTCCTGAGTTTGATTCCCAGTCCCCCTTCCCCCAGAAAAGTTGTGCATATGTATAAATTCTGTTTTTCTGTTAGGCCTTGCACATGCTAAGCTCATGCACTACTACTAAACTATGTCCCAGCTAGATCCTGATTTTGTTAAAGTCATTTCTGTAAAGCCCTGATGTAAAGTATTTGTGGTTCATGAGATTTTAGTTATTTGATTAAGAAAGTTTGTGAAATTTAGGGGATTAATAGCATGTCTATTTAAATGTAAAACTTTGTTTCAACTCAAGTTAACAGGAAGCCAGTAGAAAGTAATTTACAGGATCTTTGATTACATGTGAAAGATCAAAGAATGCAAAATCTGTCAGGAAAAGCAAGTCATGTTCTTACATAGGAGTAATCAACAGCTTATTTAGAACTGAGTAAAGGAAAAGTACAGAGGGAAAAATATCTTTGATCAGTTTTCCATGGAAAGACAATCGTGTGCTTTAGGTAACAGAAGCGTGGCTAGTAGAGTTGAAATTTTAAAAATCACAGCAGAGTGACATTATAAACAGAAATGCAGAAAGGATAGCGAAATATCTTTGAATGTATTTGCATGTATTAATATTGAAGTGTCTGAGAGATCCTGTGACTTTTATTTAATAGTTTATTAACCACAAAAGTGATGGCTCCATTATTTCAGGTAATTACCTTTTCAGTAAGTTGTAAGGAACTGAGTCAGGTTAATAGATACTATGCAAAAAGAATTATTCATATGAAGTTACAAAACAGAAGTGAGCCCTGAGCCTTTAGCCTGCTTTTCTCATAAATTTGCGTTTGATCCTACTATAGTCCTGAGGGCTGCATGCTGTCACTTAGGGACTGTACAGCTTCTTTTGTATGACATTATTTTCCTTAACCACTTTAGTTCTTACTTTACACTGTCACTTTCATTCTACTGTATGGGTCCTACACCTTCTCTCGCTTGCTCATCTCTTTTTTATGGGCTGTCTTTCAAATACCCGCTCCTGTGTTTTTCACCCATTAGTTTGCCCTCTTCTGTCAACTTTTACAGCACCCTGTTCCCCTGTATTCTTGGTTTTCTTCCAGTTTGTTTGCATGCAGACATAGGGAACTGGCTGCTTGTGAGCAGAGATGTCTGTGAGCCTCTTGATCTGTGGGAGTTTGCAAATACTGTACAGTTACTGAAAAGACTGTTTTTGAAAATGACTTACATGGTAGTTCTCTACTTGTTCTTTCCTCTGAATCTTAACCACGTCACCTGCATGCTTCCAAAGTTTGGTGATCACCGAATAGTTATGGGACTAAGTGGTGCAGATTTGATACTGTGTTTACTTAACGCCATACAGTACAGTCCGTTAAATTCCAGTGGACAGATCTGTTGTTGCATATGTCATATATACATAATTCACAGCAGTAGTTCTCACTGTGACTCTGTGTTTGACTAAGCTCCATTACCCCCCCCCTTTATTTTGTCCTTAGTCATGGGGATTGACCCCGAAGGCCTTCACACTGAACTGTGTACATCTCAAGCCCTTTTCATATGTTCTCTTCTGAGACAGGATCTCAATAAGTTGCCCGTGCAAACTCAAACTTTTGATCACCTACACCAGCTTCTGTACTGCCCAGTGCATCTTAGCTGTTATTCTCAGTGAACCTGCTTCTAAATCTTGAAATTTAAATTCCATTTGACCAAAATACTACAAGAATTGCTGTTTCTTTTAAGATACTGAAAGATTTCTACTCTTCTTTGAATTTGCTTCTGTGCCACAGGTTCTCACAAGTGAAATGCCTCTTTTTTGTGTGTGTGTGTCGGGAATTGAACTCATGACCTCAGGCTTCCAGGCAAGCGCTTATGCTGCTGAGCTATATCCCTAGCTCTATGTTCTCACAAATGAATCCAGTCACCTGTAACAGTGAGCTCAGGGTGTCACCTCACCCCTGGCCAGCCTGAGTTCCTTGGTGGCAAGGTTGACATCTGGTCCCACTGATTTCTTAGATGACGCAGCACAGTTCCGGCACTGTGCTGCTTGCAGTTGCGTCATGGTAGAAACATCAGGCTGGGAGAAGGGGAGAGCAGGGTGGCCGAAACTTACATGACAACTTTATTCCCCTTAGGGTCTGCTTAGGTGTGGTTTCCCACCTGGAAGTTAATCCTTCTGATAAGCTTAGTTTTCTACCATTGCCCTTATAACTGCCCAATTATCTTTTGTTTCTATTTCTATGAGACAGGCTCCTCCAGTCACAAAACTTTTATAGAAAAATAAAAAAGAATTGCTATGGCTTTAGGCATATGTTTTTTTAAAATTGTGAAGCTTATTTTGTTTCTTACAGTACTGGGGGTTGAACCCAGGGCCTTCATACTGAGCTATGCAAATGTTAGGCTCCAACTTCTATCCCTCCTCCCTATATCCCAGAGTAGTGGGAATTACAGCTGTGTACCACCCTGCCCAGCAATAAAGTTCTGTTGTTTCTCTAATAATTTTCTACTCTTGGGGCAAAATTTTAATTCAGAATTTGGTCCAAAAATAGTATTACATCTATTTTTCACTGTTCTACTATGCCCAGCTAATCAGTGTTTTAACAGCCAGAAAAGCATCAGAACGTGTTTCGGTAGTAATGGGGCTGATTAGATTTGGTGAGGGCCTTGGCACTCACTTCCATTAGCTGTGTGACTGTTCAAATTATCTGAGTGTTTAATCTTTCTAATTAGTTTCCTGATTTGCAAATAAAGGTAAAAATATCTACTGCACAGGGTCTGGTGATGAAATATACATAAAATACTGTGTTAGAGATCAGTAAGTTCTGAGACTTGTACCCCCATTCCCCATTGAACCAAGGGCCTTTGCACTGAGCATCAGCCCAGCTCTTCAATTTTGAGACAGGGGGTCAATTTTTAGCCCAGTGTGGGCTCAAACTTTCATTCTTCCTGCCTTATCCTGCCACAGTGCTGGGCAGGTTTACACCACCACAGCTGGCTAAAACTTAACTAAATTTTGAAATGTAGCATCAGCTATTTTTATTATGATGATTTGTTAAGAATATAGACCTTGGAGGTAGACTCTTCAGATTTACCCTCTAGTAATCTTTGCAAGTTACTTGAATTCTCTAAACTTAAATTTCCTTATATGTAACATAAACACAATCCCTGCCTCATAGGATTCTTGTTAAAATTAAATGAGTGAATATATATGAAGCATTTAAACTAATACCTGTCAGGTGATAATTCATCAAAAAATGTTAGCAGTTATCATTCTGTCACTGTAAGAGGTTTGAGGAGAGCAGATCTTGGCAGTAGATAATCATGAAGGATTTCGAAGGATACCAAAAACACACTTTACCTAACTTAACACAATGGCCTGTGTCCAGCCTACAGACCTAGTTGGTAATGCCTCTCCCAAGGATTTTTCATGATAAAATTCTTCCAAAATGGATTACACAAAGCTGACAATGTGCCAGCACCCTGGAAGGCTGAGGCAGGAGGGTCAGAAAATTGAGTCCAGCCTATACAGCTCAGTAATTTATCATATTGCTATCTCAAAATAAAAAGGGATGGGGAGTGTCGCTTAGTTCATGGCCCTGGGTTTAATCCCCAGGACCCCACCTCCCCCCCAGAAAATCACAAATTGTAGATGTCTGCCCCTCCTTACCCCCTCATTCCCTTTATGAGATCCTTCTAACTTGTCTTTATGGAGGTAATTGTTACTGAAATGGTTCAATTTCTTTATTCTAGCAACCCCCTCCACGTTTGATAAACTTCCAAAATCACAGCCCTAAACCCAATGGACCAGTGCTTCCTCCTCATCCTCAACAGCTGAGATACCCACCAAACCAGAATGTACCTCGGCAAGCAGTAAAGCCCAACCCCCTCCAGATGGCTTTCTTGGCTCAACAAGCCATAAAACAGGTATATTTCTGCTTTCTTCCGTTGCTTATTCTGCTCTGCTTGTCTCTCCTTTTAAGTCACATTGAATTTATAGATTAAGCAGCAGGCTACGAAGAGCAAGAGCAAGATTGCTGTGCTTTCTTTTTTTTAAAATGGCTGAATTTCAAAGTGTCTTATGGACGGAGCTATGAAACAAAGCTGAGACTCTGCTTTGAAAGGAACAAGGGGAATCAAGCTACTTGTACAGGAGCAAAAGCTCAGTAGAGTACTTGCGTTGTTGGTATCACATTTTATAATACTGGTGTGTGTAACTTTTAGGTAAGCACTTTATATTTCCCAAACAAAAGTATTCTTATAAATCCAAGTTCAAGTCCATAGAAAGTATGTGGAGGCGACTTTTTGGAAACAAACCTAACTGTGGCACAGTTTCAATATGGAGGGTGTACATATCCAGTGAAGCTCAAAATTAGAGGTTATATGTTAAACCTGATAGTTTATTATGTTCTCGATGTCTTCAGGTGAAAATGGTTCTAGAATTGCTTTATCTTAAAACAAAAGCCACTTGCATGCACCTCTGTGAACAGTCTTTCCAGCAGAAAGCTTTTGGACTAGTTTTGGTTTAAGTTTTTGCCAAGGACATGTCCTCCCCTACCCCCCCAAAAGGATGATGATACTGATCGCATGATCTTGTAACATTCGTTTTCATCAGATCATTGAAAAATTTTATTCAAAAAATATTTATCTGCCATGAGTTTGTGTGTGTAATGTTTGGCTTTGGTATAATTACCAAATTTTCTAGAATGTTATTAAATTCATTTGTTTCATAATTAGGGTAAGTTGGAAAGGGACCGAAGTGTATTTGGGCCTTAACTTTTATTCTTCTAATAATTTTGTGGTGTTGGGCAAACTTATTCTTTTTTTTTGATGCTGAGAATCGAAGTCACAACCTCGTACTTGCTGGGCATGCATTGTGCTGCTGAGCTGTATCCCCAGCACAGATTTATTCTTTTTAAATCTTACTTGCCCCAACCATAATGATTGAACGCCTTGTAGAGATATGTTGAGAATTATTCTGATGTGTGTAGTAAATATACCCAGCACATTCTGGGCACTTAACTTTTCTTCCTTCTGCATGTATTATGTTTTAGTGAGTTTTTGTTTTGGTTTTGTTGCTGTTGAGTTTTGAGAGAGGGTCTCACACTGCAGCCCAGGCTGGCCTCAGACTTGCAGTGGACCTCCTGCTGTTAGCCTCCGCCGTGCTGGGGTTATAGGCATGCGCCTCCACACCTGCCCATTTATTACGTATTTTAAAGAGTAGACATCTTTCATATTTTTCAAAATGTTTTCTGGCCAGATAGCTAAATATGAATGAATAAATGAAGTAACAAGGCAGTAGAAAATGCAGTGAGAAACTTACTTTAACAAATGTGGTGTACTCATGCAATAGAAATACTTCAGATATTAAGAAAATATATATGATCTCCTAAATATATTATGTGAAAAAGACCTGTTACAGAATTACATGTGGTATTGTCTATGCATGTGTATGTTTTAATCTCATGTACACAGGAATAACCCTAGAAAAGTACCCTCTGTCTGAAATTGACTGTTGGGGAAAGGTGGGTGGCAGGAAGGGTGTGAGGGGCAGGTGGGCAGTAAGATAGCGTCCATACCCACCTGCCTGTGTTTATGTATATAGTTTCTGTAGGAGAAAATGTAAATCAGACTTTTTGAAGTTAAAATGTTTGAGAACTCAGCCATTCCGTAGTGTCATCCATATATAAGTGGCTGTTGGGAATTTTCCCCCCCAGCATAGTCACAGGGAAGCTCTCAGTTGCTTTCCCATTTTCCACTATTTTACTCTGAAAAATTTCAAATATAACAAAAGTTGAAAGAATTTTTAGAGACATTTTGTTCCACGTGCCCTACCTCCTATTATCTATCCAGCGGTCTATCAAGCCATCATTTTTTTTGGTTTGGTTTCGGTTTTGCTCTACTGGAGATTGACGTCCTGTCTTTTTTATAGTTTCCATTTTAAGTTAGGTTCTTGCTAAATTGCTCAGTCTGGGCTCAAACGTGTGCTTCTCCTGTGTCAGCCTCACAGAGTGCTGGGATACAGGCATGTGCCACCATGCCTGGCTGATAGGTTTTAAAGTAAACTGCAAGTGGTAGCGTGCTTGACTTCTGTATATTTTAGCATGCAAAATATTAGTTTATATGTTTATCTCAGTTGCTAATATGAATGCCAAGACTTTCCTCAGGTATATCAGGGCTTTTCATAGATGAACAATGAAAAAATTACAAACTTGAAAGACTTGGTCTGTGACTTACTTGCAGCTCTTTCAAGTAGGAGGAGGAGACACTTGCTGTCAAGCCTCCATCTTCGCCTTGTTCGCGTTGCTCTGTCTGTTCTTCTGCTCCTTTCCCAGTGTGTATAACCCTTCCAAGACTGGGTACTGTGGTTTTTTGATATATACTAACATTTATCTTCCAATAAAAGTAAGTGATTTTGGTTGGTTGGTTAATACCTATGTGTTCTCTTCTCCCTTCTTTTCACTGAGTAAAATTGAGTTCAGACAGCAGAGTCTGTCTTCTCCTTCATTTGATACCAGCGAAAGCAGCTGACAGACAGCCTGCTCCTCCCTTCTCGCCCCTGCAGTGGCAGATCAGTAGTGGGCAGGCGGCCGCCTCCACCAGCAGCAGCTCGTGCTCCACCCCTTCCAGTCCCACCATCACAAGTGCTGCGGGCTATGACGGAAAGGGCTTTGGTTCACCTATGATTGATCTGAGCGCACCAGTGGGAGGTTCTTATAATCTTCCTTCTCTTCCCGATGTAAGTATACACAAAATGTATTCCTCCAACCACTTCCGGAAATTGTCAGTGAATTTGTATCTGTTAAAAGGGCTAGTTTTGTTTTATTACAGGTTTTTCTTTCAGTAATTTTTTTTTCTTTAGAAATATTTAAAATGCAGTAAAAAAAATTTATGACCACTTGGACATACAGCAGCATGTCTTTCAGGGCTCTGGAGTTAGAGGAACTTATAGTAATTAAGATGGATCATGTAATCAAAGCTGGGAAGGAGGGCAGTAAGAACAGGATGATGGAAGTCAGATGGCTGGAGTGTGATAAAGTCAGAGTTGGACGCTAAGACATCAGAAAAGGCGAAGGTGCATGCAGTAGGAGAAACCTAACCATTTTCCCCTAGATGGTCCTGATCTGTGCAAAATTACGTGATTTTTTAAATATTTAAATTAAACTATAACTCATTCTCCAAGCTCTTGACTGTGTCCATATGGGCTTTCTTAACGTCTTTCCAGAGGCAGAAAATAGACCTTGTAGACAGGTACCCAGATATAAGTTGAACCTTTATTTTTCCTTTGTTTATTCTAATCTCATTATCATGCCTAAGACTAAACATTAAAATATCTTGTCAGAAATATTTTGTACTACTGTAATTGGAAGGAATCACCTGTCATTTTGAAAGAACTATTTTAATCTTCATTATTTAGTTTGTTTTTCAAGTTGAGATCAATTGTGATTTCCTGATAGTTATTTGTTAATCTCATTATAGTCCTCTTAGACTGTTATCATTTTAGGTCCTCCAGATGGGTAGGACACCTGTATTTTCCATGCGTAGATGCTACACAGAGAGCAGGCCTCACTTTGCATGGGTTCAGCTCTGACACCCACCAGTCCTATGCTCTTTCCTGTCTGCACCATCTGCAGGTGTTGGCCAAGGTGATTGCTAAGGAATATTAAAGGGTAAATGATCTTACATACTCCTCCCATTTTCCCCAAGTGAAGGAAGACCCAGAAAAGAAAATGCAATTCTCCTACCTTTTCCTCTGCATTCTTCATACAAATGATCCTTTATCTATCAGCCTGTTTCCACTGATAGTCTCATCTGATCAAGTGCCTGTCTGCCTACTTTC
>PVLD010018198.1:0-39687 GCA_004027595.1 Dinomys branickii | reverse complement strand
TCTAAATCTATTGGAAGAGAAAGTAGGTAAAAATCTTGAAGACATAGGAGTAAGCAGAGTTCATGAACAAAAATGAAACTGCAAGGGAAACACTTCAAAGATTTAATAATTGGGACCTCATCCAACTGAAAAGGTTTTGTACATCTAAAGAAATCACCAGCAAAGTAAAAAGAAAATCCACAAATTGGGAAAAAATCCTCGCTGGCTGTTCCTCAGACAAAGGTCTTCTATCTAGAACATACAAAGAATTAAAAAACATGTACCTGTCCAAATTCAAAGACCCAATCCTGAAATGGGCATCTGAGATGAATACACACTTCTCAGATAAAGAAATACAAATGACAAATAAATATATGAGAAAATGTTCCACATCCTTAGTCATCCAAGAAATGCAAATAGAAACAACATTGAGATTTCATCTCACCTCAGTAAGATTGGCCAGTATGCAAAAATCATCCAATAACAAATGCTGGCGAGGCTGTGGAGAAATAGGGACTCTATTACACTGCTGGTGGGATTGCAGACTGGTGCAACCACTGTGGAGAGCAGTTTGGAGATTTCTCAGGAAACTAGGTCTAGAGGTTCCATTCAAACCAGCTATTCGCCTTCTGGGTATTTTCCCAGAAGATCTGAAAACATCATATCACTCGGATATATGTGCACCCATGTTTATAGCAGCGCAATTTGTAATAGCTAAATTGTGGAAGTAACCCAAGTGTCCATCCACAGAAGACTGGATTAAAAAACTGTGGCATTTTTATACAATGGAATATTATTCAGCTATAAAGAGGGACAGATTTGGGGCCTTTGTAGGCAAATGGTCACAATTGGACACCATACTCATAAGTGAAATAAATCAGAGGTACATGTTCAGGCAACGTATTGTGTCACTGGTGTAAGAACCTGAAGTTGGGAATATAGACTAAGAGACATGAAAGAAATCCGTTCAAAAGCAAAGCACAGATGGGACGAGGGAAAGGAGAAAAGAAAGAGGCAAAAATGTATGTATGTATATAAGTATATACATATGTGCAGGATGGCTAACATGATTCTACTATTGTATTATGTCACTTAATGGTAAGGAATAGTTGATGACTGGTTGTCTGACCAATCTTGTATGTCTGTATGTGTTATCCTGAGCATATACTTTGAAGATATCAATATGCAATGCAACAAGTATTGTTAGTTTTCTGTTGCTTTGTCTATAATTCAATTCTGATTATACTGTTATTGTGCTACTTTGTGTCTCTTTGTTAATGCTTTCTGGTTTTTTTTTTCTGTTGTTGATGTAGTTCTTTTTCTTTCACACTTAAAAAAAAGAAAAAGGAAAAATTATGTAAAAATATGTAAGTAATTATGTATGTATATGCAGCATATCTAGCATAGTTGTACTACTGACTTAGCTCACTTTATTGTAAGGAATAGTTGATGATTAATTGTTTGATCAATTTTGCATGTCTATATCTATGTTCCTGAATATATACTTCGAAGTTATCTATATGTAATGCAACAACCATTGTTGATTCCCGGTCACCTTGTCTGTAACTGAGTTTTGATTGTACTATTCTTATGCTACTTTGTGTCTGTTTGTTAATATGTTTTTTTCCTTTTACTTTTAAAATAATAAAAAAAGGAAAGAAATGCTCCACACATATAGAGAAGAAACAGATAAAAGAATAGAAGAACATAGGAAAGAAATGGAAACGTTATAAGAACAATTTAGGAATGAACTACCAGAAATGAAAGAGGCCCAAAGAGATTGCCAGGAAAGGAAAACTTCCACTGAAAGCTTGCAAAACCGCTTAAATGAAGCTGAAGATAGAATTTCAGATCTTGAAGACAGCATGGTAGCTAGTGAGCGTGAAAGGAAGGATCTCATAAAGTCATCAAGGATCCAGGAAAAATCAATCCAACAGATCTAAGATGAGGCAAAACGAAATAATATTCATGTAATACGAGTCAGTGAAACAGCAGGAGACAACACAAATGATATAAAAAGAATATTTGCTGTAATAATAGCAGAAAATTTCCCAAGCATGGTAAAAGATACTGAAGTACAGTTAATTAAGGCATATAGAACCCCCACGAGCCATAACCCAAAAAAAACCACAACCAGACATATAATAATCAAGATCCCAGACATCCACCAAAAGAACACAATATTAAAAGCTGCTAGAGAAAAGAAACAGATCACCTATAAAGGAAAGCCCATCAGAATCACAACAGACTTCTCAACAGAAACCATGAAATCAAGAAGACCTTGGAGCGAGGTATTACAGATTCTGAGACAAAACAGCTTCCAACCCAGGCTGATGTATCCTGCAAAACTATCCTTCAAATTCAATGGAGAAATAAAATATTTCCATGACAAAGAACAACTGAAGAACTTCATGAGTGCCAAACCAGCATTGCAAAAAGCACTAAAAGATATTCTAGACAGAGAAAAAAGAGACCACAATCTCAACAACAACAATAGAAAGGAACCCTCAAACAGAACAAGCAAGTAAACAGATAGCAAAGGTAGGAAAACAACAAGTATATAGCATGACAAAAATAAGCCAACGTATAACCATTATAATCATTCATGTAGTTGGCCTCAATTCACCAGTCAAAAGAAACAGACTGGCAGAGTGGATTAAGAAACATAATCCAACTATATGCTGTATACAGGAAAGACATTTTACTCAAAAGGAAATCCACAGGCTGAAAGTTAAAGGATGGAAAACAATTCTCCATGCAACAGGTCTCCAGAAAAAAGCAGGGGTAGCTATTATGTTTGCAGACAATGTACACTTCAAACCAAAAATAATCAAAAGAGATAAAGAAGGCCACTACATACTAGCTAGGGGAAAGCTGCAAGAGGAAGAGATAACAATCCTAAACATTTATGTACCAAATAATGGAGCACCAATCTTTATAGTCAAATCTTAACAGACATGAAAAATCAAATAATTAATAACACTATTGTAATAGGGGACATAAACACCCCTCTGACGCAAAGAGACAGGTCAACTGGAGAAAAACTCAGCAAAGAAATAATAGACTTCATCCAAAAGTGTGAACAAATGGACTTAGTAGATGTATAGAGAGTGCTCCACCCCACATCAGAATACACATTTTTCTCAGCTGGACATGGGTTTTTCTCTAAAATTGACCACATTCTAGCCCATAGAGCATATCTACCTAAATGCAAAAGAATTGAAATTATCCCATGCATAATATGTGACCACAGTGCCATTAAATTGGAAATTAATGACAAAGAGAACTCCACAAACCGCATAAACACTTGGAAATTAGACAACAACCTCATGAATAACCATTGGGTCACACAAGAAGTTAAAGAAGAAATTTAAAAATACCTACAAACAAATGAAAGTGCAAATACAACCTACCAGAATCTGTGGGATGCAATGAAAGCAGTCCTCAGAGGGAAATTTACAGCAAGGAATTCATATATAAAGAAAACAGAAAGAGAGCAAATAAATAGCCTAATGCTACACCTCAAACTTTTAGAAAAAGAGCTACAAGCCAAACCAAAAGCCCAAAGAGGGGAGGAGATTATAAAGCTTAGGGCAGAAATTAATGCAGTTGAGACAAAACTATACAAAAAATAAGTGAATCAAAGAGTTGGTTTTACGAAAGAATAAATAAGATTGATAAACCCCCAGACAATCTTATCAAAAAAAGAAAGAACTCAAATTCATGCAATAAGGAATGAAAAGGATGAAATCACTAAAGATCCCACAGAAATTCAAAATATCATTAATACCTACTTTGAAAATCTTCACTCACATAGGATAGAAAATTTAGAAGAAATGGACAGATTCCTAGAAATGTACGAATTACCAAAATTGAATGAGGTGAACAATCCAATATCAATTAATGAGATTGAAAATGTCATTAAAAACTTACCAACAAAGAAAAGCCCAGGCCCTGATGGATTCACAGCAGAATTCTATAAAACATTCAGAGAAGATTTAATGCCAACACTCCTCAAACTCTTTAATGAAATTGAAAAGGAAGCAACTCTCCCTAACTCTTTTCTGGAGGCAAGTATTATACTGATACCAAAACCAGAGAAGGACCCAACCAAGAAAGAGAACTATAGGCCAATCTCTCTAATGAACATAGATGCAAAGATACTCAACAAAATACTAGCAAGTAGAATCATAAGGAAAATTATACACCATGACCAGGTTGGATTTATTCCAGGAATGCAGGGATGGTTCAATATTTGCAAATCAATTAATGTAACACATCATATCAATACAGCCAAAGACAAAAACCACATGATCATCTCAATAGATGCAGAAAAAGCTTTTGATAATGTCCAACATGTATTCATGTTGAAAACCCTAGAAAAAATATGAATAGATGGCCTCTACCTCAATCTGATCAAAGCCATCTATGACAAACCAACAGCCAACATCATACTAACTGGACAAACTGAAAGCTTTCCCTTTAAAGTCAGGAACAAGACAAGGATGTCCATTGTCACCACTCCTATTCAACATAGTTCTGGAAGCATTAGCCAGAGCAATTAGACAAGAGAGAGAAATAAAAGGCATAAGGATAGGAAAGGGAGAAGTTAAAGTATCACTATTTGCAGATGACATGATACTTTACATGGAAGACCCCAAAAACTCCACAAGAAAACTTCTGGAATTAATTGACAAATTCAGCAGTGTAGCTGGATACAATGTCAATACCCCAAAATGAATAGCATTCCTATACACGAACAACAAACAGACTGAGAGAGAAATTAAGGAAACCATACCTTTTACATTAGCATCCAAGAAATTTAAATATTTAGGAATCAATCTAACAAAGAATGTAAAAGATCTATTCAATGAAAACTACAGTACTCTGAAAAAAGAGATTGAAGAGGATTTCAATAAATGGAAAAACATCCCCTGCTTATGTTTAGGAAGAATGAACATTGTGAAAATGTCCATACTACCAAAATTGTTGTACAGATTCAATGCAATTCCCATTAAACTATCACTAGCATACCTCACAGATCTAAAGAAAACATTCTTTAAATTCATCTGGAACCAGAGGAGAGCCAGAATAGCAAATCAATCCTGGGCAACAAGGACAAGTCAGGTGGAATCACAATCCCTGACATGAAATTATACTACAAAGCTACTGTAATAAAATCAACCTCGTACTGGCTAAAAAACAGACCTGAGCATCAATAGAACAGACTGGAAGATGCAGCCACACCGAAAAACACACTCAGCCACATATTTGACAAAGGTGCCAATCAAGCTCACTGAAAAAAAGACAGCCTGTTTAGTAAATGGTGCTAGAAAAATTGGCTTGCCTCTTGCCAAAAACTGAAAATAGACCCAAGTCTATCACCATGCACCAAACTCAAGTCAAAATGGATCACAGATCCCAATATTAAAACAGAAACTCTAAATCTATTGGAAGAGAAAGCAGGTAAAAATCTTGAAGACATAGGAGTAGGCAGAGAGTTCATGAACAAAAATGAAACTGCAAGGGAAACAATTCAAAGAATCAGTAACTGGGACCTCATTCTACTGAAAAGTTTTTGTACATCTAAAGAAATCACCAGCAAAGTAAAAAGAAAACCCACAAATTGGGAAAAAATCCTCGCTGGGTGTCCCTCAGACAAAGGTCTTCTGTCTAGAACATACAAAGAATTAAAAAACATGTACCTGTCCAAATTCAAAGACCCAATCCAGAAATGGGCATCTGAGATGAATACACACTTCTCAGATAAAGAAATACAAATGGCAAATAAATATACGAGAAAATGTTCTACACCTTTAGTTATTCGAGAAATGCAAATAAAAGTAACATCAAGATTTCATCTCACTCCGGTAAGATTGGCCAGTATTAAGAAATCATCCAATAACAAATACTGGCGAGGCTGTGGAGAAATTGGGACTCTATTACACTGCTGGTGGGAATGCAGACTGGTGCAACCACTGTGTAGAGCAGTTTGGAGATTTCTCAGCAAACTAGATCTGGAGGTTCCATTCAAACCAGCTATTCGCCTTCTGGGTATTTTCCCAGAAGATCTGAAAACATCATATCACTGTGTTATATGTGCACCCATGTTTATGGCAGCGCAATTTGTAACAGCTAAGTTGTGGAAGCAACCCAAATATCCATCCACAGAGGACTGGATTAAAAAAACTGTGGCAGTTTTATATAATGGATTATTACTCAGGTACAAGGGACAGATTTGATGCCTTTGTAGGCAAATTGTCACAGTTAGACACCATACTCATAAGTGAAATAAACCAGAGGTGCATATGCAAGCAACGTATTGTGTCACTGGTGTAAGAACCTGAGGGTGGGAATATAAACTAAAAGGCATGAAGGAAATCTGTTGAAAAGTAAAGAACAGATGGGATGAGGGAAAGGAGAAAAGGAAGAAAGAGGCAAATGTGTATGTATTTATGTATGTACATATGTGCAGGATGGCTAACATGGTTCCACTATTGTCTTACGTCACTTTATGGTAAGGAATAGTTGATGACTGGTTGTTTGATCAGTCTTGTATGTCTATATGTGTTTTCCTGAGCATACACTTTGAAGTTATCAATATATAAGTAACAACTATTGTTGGTTTCCTGTTGTTTTGTCTATAATTCAATTTTGATTATGCTCTTATTGTGCTAAAAATATTTTTAAAAACCCAGTAGAGGAGGAAAAAATTGGGTTACAAGAAAAACCAAAACAAATCATTCCCATGAATTTCCAAATGAGTGATTTTCTTCAAATATCTGCAGACTTTGGAGTCCAGGAAATCATATTCTTCTCTGCCCCTCTTTATAGCCTGTGGTTTGTGTGGTGATTTGTATGTTCAAGAGATCTAATCTTTAAATCCAAGTCTATGGCAACCATCCAAGCTGAAATATATTTCTACTTATGTGGTACGTGCAAAAGGAATCAGACCACTGGTTTTCTCTGGATTTAACCAGCAGGAAAGGGACTCATGTAGACTACTAGGCTCAACGCCATCACCCTCAGATACAGTCACCTTTGAAAGCCAGATCCATCAAATCTGTCCTCCCACTACAGAGTGAAGGCCCCATGTCCTTCCTGATCTAAGTTTGAACTCAGGGTGCTGCTGTAGATCAGCAGCACTCATAGATCTCTCTATGGAGATCTATGTCTAGCCCTCACCCTCTCACCAGTCTGTCTCCTACAGCTGTTTCTCACCTAATCAGTTTGGCAGGGTAACACTTCAGTCCTGGAGTGACCTTGTACTACATATAGTTGTTCTGTGACTCAGTCCCACACGATCAATCACTTCCTGTAATGGCACCTGATTAAACTCTCTCTGGCAATATGGCAGGTGCTGCACGGTATTTTTTGTTAGGCTCTATCCCACTGTGGAGAAGACACCCTCAGAGAAAATCTCATACTGGATGTGATTTAACTTTATTTGATTTAATTTTTTTTGGTACCAGCAATTGTACTCAGGACTTTGCGCTTTCCAGGCCAGCACTTGTGCCACTGAACTATGTCGCTGGACCCTGATTTGATTTATTTTTGTGTACAACAGCTGTGGGCTTTTCTTGGGGCTAGTGCTGTTGGCCCATCCATTATTTCTGAAGAAGCTGACTCTTTAGGCTTACCTCTTCTCCAGGTAATTGACCTCTTTCTTGATCACATTGGTTGTTTGATAGTAACTTGTATGGCTCTGTGCTTTTTAGGACTATTTACAACAATGAATTATTTCTAATATCCCCAGGTAAATTAAGTGGGATCCAACCAAGACCTTCTATACTAGGTTTTGGCCTCATGCAAAATCAGTCAGTTGGCTGGCATGTCTGTGGTCCCATGCAAAGGGGAAACAAAATGCAGAGTGGGATCAGAGTTGGTGGTATCTGTGGCTAGAGTTTGGAATCCACAGATGTGGAATTGGTCAGGGGCAAGAGCACAGGATTGTGGGTCTCTCCATCCTATGGGGCCATGGGTTCATGTGTTTCACCCTTGACTTTTTAAAAAATGCTAATCCTTTTAGCAATCAAGCTCTCCTCTGCTCCATCTTTGTAGGCCCCAATTTTACTGGAGCTTCCTTTCTGGCCAAGCTCAAAAAATTTTTAAATCCTTCAGATGTGCTTTATCTTCTGGATTCACAATATAGAGCTGGGTAAAAGCCCCCAACAGTACCCACACTACATCCTGAACGTTTGCTTGCCTTGCAATCTCCTCTGTCAGGTTACTTAGTCTGCTACACTTAATTTCAGTCTCCCCCAAAGTCTCAGGGCATGAGCAAAATATAGACAAATTTTTTGACAGAGTGTGGCACACATGATCTGGAGTGAACTGCCAGTGAAGTCCTTGTTACCAACCTGTGCTTGGTCTTTTCCATCTGCATTTCAAACAGTATTCCCATCTTCTGAGCTTAGATCAGAAATCTCTCATCAAGCCCAGTTTACAGTACTCTAGCACTTCTTCTCAAGCTGGCATCTGTAAGCCTTTACAATCTCTTTCCATGAACTAGTTCCAAAGGCTTCTGTACCACATGGTCAGGTAGTCACAGCAATAACCCCACTCAGTACCAAAATCTAAGTTACTTTTCTCATCACTGAGATGCAATACCCAATACCTACAACTTAAAGGAGGAAAAAGTTATTTTGGGTTCACTGTTTGTAGAGGTTTCAGTCCACAGTCAGCTAGTCCACTGATGAGTATAATGGCCTGTCGTCCAATCACCTCTCCAAAGCCCCACCTAGGAAGGTGTGAGGCTTTAGAGGGACATCTACATATAAACCATGAGATTGGTTAATGTCCTCAGGGTT
This sequence comes from Dinomys branickii, assembly GCA_004027595.1. Taxonomy (NCBI): domain Eukaryota; kingdom Metazoa; phylum Chordata; class Mammalia; order Rodentia; family Dinomyidae; genus Dinomys; species Dinomys branickii. The sequence goes on along the minus strand of PVLD010018198.1, from coordinate 30,898 downwards.
CATCCATGTTGTAGCATGTGTCAGAATTTCCTTCTTTTTAAGGCTGAATACATATACATATAACCATTCATTCTTGGACATTTGAGTTGCTTCCACCTTCTAGTGTTTGAGAATAATGCTGCTATGAACATGTGTGTACGTATCTTGAAGACCTTTCTTTCAATTCTTTTGGATATATACCTAGAAGAATGATTGTTGGATCATATGATAGTTCTAATTTTAATTTTTAAGAACTTTTGAGAATTACTTTGCAAAAGCAAATACAAGGCACACTTTTTACTTACAAAACCCTAAAATATTAATAGTATTGTGTTGCTAATAAAAAATTTACCTTTTTGGAATATGTTAATATAAATCACAGAAATTCATAATTTCTCCCTACAAGATTATCTATCTTCTCTCCCCCTCTCATACAGAAACTTCTGAAGTTAACAGAGCTCAGAATGAATAACTAGTTGAAAGCACATTTTAGGAAAGCATATTGCATGCAGACTTACGTTTCTACATGCTTTGAGGGGTAGTCTTTATTTGTTAACCAAATATCACTGAGCACTTACTTTCTGCAAGGCATCGTGGGAAACCAAGAATGTGTTTAGTTTGGTTTCCATTCCCTTGAAAGTTTCAGTTCCAAAGGGAAAACAATACTCTAGTGTGTGGTATATTAACATAGCAGTACAAAGGGAAGATGGTGGTAATGCAGTAGAGGTAGCAGTCACAGAAAAGACTGTTTGTAGGAAGTGACATGGCTCAATAATGTTTGAACTGGAAGAGAGGTAGGGGCTCCAGGGTTTCAAGCGGTTGCATTGCACTGAACCAAAGCTCACTGTGCATTAGTTTAGGGAAGGAGGAGGCATGAGAAGGTTGAGAGTGAGAAATTCAGTCACAGAAGTGGGTGGAAAAGACTAAGGACAACTTGAATGCCAACGTGAAGAAGTGCAACTTCTGTGGTAAATGGGGTTGGAGCCCAGATGGGTTTAGAGTAGGGGAACAACATCAAAGCAGTTGCCTTATTTCCCTAGGCCTAAGGTCATGATGGGCCGAACTCCATGGGGCATGGGAGGAGGGCAGTGGCGAGGAGGGGCCGGGTGGAGGAGACTGTGAGTGTGGTGATCGTGCCCCCTTTCCCTTGTCTCATTCTACCTTTTCTCCCACTCCCTTCTTTTCCTCCCTCCATTTCCCCTCCCTTTCTTCTTTCGTCCCTCACCTCTTCCTTTCATCCTTTTCATATTCTTCTTCCTTTAGCCACTCTTCCTCTCTCTTCTTTTCCTGTCTTATTTCCAGGATGTAGCTATTATGGGACCACTATTGATTTTTTATCCTGCTGTACTGTTGAATTTGGATATTAATTCCAGGAGTCTTTTGGTGGAATTTTTTGTGTCTTCTATGAAAAGGAACATGTCAGCTGCAAATAGTGATACTTTGACTCCTTTCTTTCCAAATGTATTCCTTATATTTCTTTTTCTTCCTGACTGCACTGGTTAGTTTTGAGCACCATATTGTACAGCAGTGGTAACAATGGACATCCTTGTCTTGTTTCGGATTTTACAGGAAAAGCTTTCAACTTTTTCCTTTTTCATATGATGTGGGCATGTCTACGGCCATACCACCCTGAACGCGCCCGATCTCGTCATACGATGTGGGCAGTAAGTTTGTCGTAAGTGGCTTTTAACGGATTGAGATGAGAAGATCTGTCTATACCTATTTTCTTTTGGGCTTTTAAAAATCATAAATGTTGGATTTTGTGAAAGGCTTTTTCTACATCATTATACCACATATATATCATTATATGTGATTTTTGTTCTTGCTTCTGCTTCTGTGGGGTATTACATTTATCAATTTGTATATTTGGACCATGCTTGCATTCCAAGGATGAAGCCTACTTAGCTTATGATCTTTTTGGTGATTTGTTGCATGTTGCTTTGCCAGTATGTTGCTGAGGACTTTTGTGTTCATTAAAGAGGTTGGCTTGTTTTCTTTTGGGTCTTTGGCTTTGGAATTGGGGTAATGCTAGCTTCTAAGAAGGAGTTTGGCAGTATTCCTTACCTTTCAATTTCACTAAAGAGTTTGAGGAGTATCAGTATTATACCTTCCCAGAAGTTCTTAGAGAATTCAGTGGTAAATCCATTTGATTCTGGGATTTTCTTACTTGATAGGGTTTTAATAACTTCATTGCCTGTTATTGGATTGCACATAGTATTTATATCTCTTTGGTTCAGTTTTGGTAATTCACATGTGTCTAGGAATCTATTTCTTCTAGATTTTCCAATTCGTTGGAATACAAGTTTTGATAGTAGTTACTAATGATCTTCTGGATTTTGGCAATGTCCATTGTGATTTTACCTTTTTTCATTTCTAATTGCATAGATAATTCTTTCCTTCTTTTTATAGGTTTGGCTAACAGTTTGTTTATTTTTTATTCTTTTGGAGAACCAGCTCTTTGATTCATTGATTCTTTGTATGTTTTTCAGTCTCAATTTCACTAATTTCGGCTCTGATCTGTACACTTTTCTCCCTTGTACTACTTTTAGGTTTGTACTGTTTTTGTTTTTTCTGGTACCTTGAGGTGCATAATTAGGTTGTTTGTTTGAGCTGACTGTTTTTTTCTGATATGGGCATTCGCAGCAATAAAACTTCCTTCTTGTGTCCCAGAGATTCTGGTATGTTGTATAGTTATTATCATTTGATTCTAGGAATTGTTTAATCTCTTTCTTGATTTCTTTTTGACCCATTAAGTATTCATGAGTGTGTTACTTAGTTTTCAGGTGTTTTTAAAAGTTATTTATTTATTTTTGGTATCAGGAATCAAACTCATGACCCTGTGCTTGCCAGGCAGGTGCTGCGCCGCTGAGCTGTATCCCTGGCCCCAAATTTCTGTTTTTTGCCATTAATTTCTCATTTTAGTGCATTATGATCTGATCACACGTATTAGATAATTTTCTTTTGTACTTATGTAAGCAAGTTTTATGATCTAGTATGTGGTCTATTTTGGAGAAAGTTCTGTGTGCTGCTGAGCAGAATGTGCATTCTATAGTAGTAGGGTAGAGCATTCTATAGATAACTCCTATTTTCACATGTTGGAAGTGGTGGTTCTGCTTTGATATTTCTTTCTGGATTTTTTTTGTCTAGTTGATTTGTCTATTTATGAGAGTGGGGTATTGAGAGTCCCCTACTAGGACTGTTTTGGTGTTTCTTTGATCTTTTATCTCCAGTACAGTTTAAGAAGTTGAGTATACTGGTATTTGGTGTATAAATGTATTTAAAATCACTTTCCCTCATTTGTTATATAGTCTATGAATTTCTTTTTGGATTAGATGTGTTGCTTCTGTGTAGCAAATGGTCCCCCCATTCAATCTTCCAGTCTGTGCCTTTTAATTGAGGAGTTGAGGCCAACTGAGAGTTATTATTAAAAGGTATTGACATATTCCTGTCAACGCATTATTTTTCTGTTGTTGATTCCTTTATTTTTCTCTTTTTGTTTAACTGGCCACCCTACTGGTTGTATTCATTTGATCAGACTTTTTGGCAGTGTTGGTTTTATTGTCTGTGTAGGGTAACCTTGTGAAATTTTGGGAGTGCTAGTTTGGCGGTGATGAATTTCTTGTGCTGTTCTTTGTCATGGAGGTTTTCTTATTTCTCCATCAGTTCTGCAGGATGTTAGTCTGGGTCTAAAGCTATTGCATGTTACAGACTGAAACACTTCACTCCATGCCCTCCTGGCCTTTAAAGTTTATGTTGAAAAGTCTACTATAGTTTTAATGGGCTTACCTTTATGAGATTTTCTTTTGTCTAACAGCTTTTGAGATTCTGTCTTTGTTTTGGACATCTGGGGTTCTGACTATAATGTATCATGGGGAGTTTCTTCTCTTATATGATGTTCCATATGCCTTGGCTACCTGTATGTTGATTTTTTCCCCCATACTTCGAAATTTTTCTAGTATGATTTTTGTAAATATATTTCTTATTCCATGTGTGCTGCCCTTTAGTTTTTCTCTAACTCCAATTGGTGTTAGTTTTCTTAGCCTCTTCTAGTAACTGTTGAATCAGTTTTTTTCTTTTTTCTTTTTTTCTTTTTTTTTTTTTTGTCTTTTTGAAACAAGGTCTCACTACACAGTTCAGGCTGGCCTTGAGTGCACTTTGTAGCCCAGGCTGGTCTCAAACTTGCAGTAATCCTCCTGCCTCAGCCTCCCAAGTGCTGGCATTACAGGGGTGCACTACAATGCCTGGCTTCTGTTGTTTTAAAATATCTCTAAGTATGTGGTCCCATGCTTTTTGGACCACTCGCATTGATCAATTCTACTGTTTGTATATTCAATATAATTCTTTATCTCCAGGATTTGTTTGGCACCTTTCTACGTACTCCATTTCTTTAGTAAATATGTCACTATGTTTTCAATGGTTTGGGTTAGGTCTTCTATTTCTTAGTGGATTCTTCTTTAATAACCACATTGGTCAGTTTTTTAATTATTCCACTAGGTTTGCTTATATCATTGTTGAGCTTGCTAAGTTTCTTTGCCTTCTCTTTAATCATTTGATACAGTTCAGCTATTTGGTATTTGTTTTCATCTTCATTGGTGCCTTCTGGATCTGCTTTGGGGGAATTGAGAGTCTTTGGAGGCATTTTTCATGTTTCCATCTGTGTGTGTGTGTGTGTGTGCATGTGCACACATGCTCTGGGGGTTGAAGTCAAACAGAATGAAAAGACTTGTTGTTGGTATGAAGACCTCTTTATTTCTGTTTTCCAACGATGTGATCCTAAATTTATTTGACAAGAGGTATTTTCTACCACTTCAACATATTCAGTTTAATTAAAGTGGACCCCGTTACTGTACTGTAAGGAGTTCCTACTGGTTATTAATAGTGCTCGCAGATCCAACACCAATCCTGAATGTCAAAACTTTTGACAATTTTGCTCTTTTATCAATGTCTTAAAGACTATACTGTACTGCTATAGGTGATTAGGCTGCAATATAGAGGGAGAGGGAAAGAAAGGACAAAAAGATGGGGCAAGTCAGGAAAAAGAGAGGGAGATAAGAGAAATGTCAATAGGTGAAAGCCAGTTAGGTCAGGCTCTCTTGAAGTTACTTTCATCATTGGAGTAAAGGGCTAATATTGAGGGGGTTTGAGAGAATATTTATGGAAGTGGGAGAAGGGATGCAGACAGGTGTAAGTGCAATTAGAGACTGCAGGAAGCTGTGAGGTTGTAGGAATCTGTTAATATATTCATAGTTAGGTGGTTTTGTTTTTCTTTTGAGACAGAGTCTCACTACATAGTCCAGGCTGGCCTCAAACTCGCAGCAATCCTCCTGCCTTAACCTCCCAAGTGCTAAGTTTACAAGCATGTGCTGTCACACCTACCATTTGTTGTTAGTTTTGCTTGGGTCCTCTATTTTGGTATATGATTTTTTATTTTTTTGGTACTGGAATCAAACTCAGGACCTTGCATTTGCCAGGCAGGTGCTTGTGCCACTGAGCTAAATCCCTGGCCCTGCTTGGGTCCTCTAAGCACAATTCTGTTAAGGTTTACCCAGACATGGTCACGCATGGTACCACTTAGGTGAAAGCACTAGTCAATTCTTTCTCTCTTTTGTACATATACAGGTGCTATATATGTCACATAAAAGGTGGAGAGGAAGAGAAGGAAGATAAGCATATAGGGAAAATCAGGAAGACTGAGGAGAAAATAGGGAGGAAAGAAAGTTAAAAAGGGAAAAAAGATCAAGGAAATGAAAAAACTTTAAAAAATAGAAAGCAAAATAAAAAAATTAATAAAGAAGCAAGAGCTGGAGAAAGAAAGAAAACACAGATCATGGAAATGAAGAAAAAAACTCTCACAGTTGTTATTCCATAGAGCGAGGAGCACAGTTTCCTTTGTGCTATAGTCTCAGGCTGATTGCAGGCCGCTAAAGCAGTTTCTCCCTTGTAGTCTGCTTGTCTGGGAGTGCTGAGTGCTGTTAGTTTCTCTGGACCCATTTCCTTTCTGCAAGCCATGCTTAGGGCATGGCTAACTACAGACCTTTGTCTCTGTCCCAAGAACAAACAAGCACATTTAACTTGGAAAGGAGAAGTATGTAGTGCAGTTTGTTTAACACTCATTTCTCTGTCCCACCTTCCACCAGGGACCTCTTACTCCCATTCCCTTTACTGCAGGGCAAATCTGAGGGTCATTACTATGCTCTCCCTCCAGGGGCCTTCTGTCCATTACTATCACCAGAAGTCCTCTGCCCCAGGGGCTGTTTCTGTCCTGTCACCCTCAGACCTTTGTCTCTGGTCCTTGGCTTTTGGACCTGCAGAACTCGACGCTGTTCACAGGGTCAACAGAGGGCCTCCTTTCCATGTGGGGTGGGGACTGGTGCCTGGGTGGTGGGCAGGATATCATGCTGTCTCAGATCTTTCTGGTGTTTGGGGAAACAGTCAGAGTTTGCTTGCTCTGGCCCTGCTGAATCTCTCCTCCTTCCCCATGTCTCAGGGTATGATCTGTGGCTCCCTGCCAGGGAGATTTGTGCCACCCACTCTTGTTGTTCAGCATTTCTGTGCCTAGGGTGGGGGGTCTTACCCCGATCCTGAATGGTGGGTGTTGAGCAGGATGCTGCAGTGATACAGTGTCCACGGAGTTTGGGCAGATGATGGGGGAGGGACTGTTTTTGTGTTGCTGCCTCTCCCTTTTCTCTGGTGGCAGTCTAGACTTCCCTGAGACCTTAGCTGCAGTTAACTACCACACTGGATTTCCTCTTTTAGGTGGGAGGGAGTGTGTGTAGGGAGCCTGGCTTTTGCAGTGTAGGCTCCTTCCCGTGATTTATCTTGTTTTACGTTCATAGCTCCAGAATCTTCAACAGTGCTGGGCATGGATGAGGGACTCCACAAGTACTTGCCAAATGAATGACTGATATTGAAGAGGCAAGAGGATTGCTGATGGTTGATAGGGAAAAGTCTGGAGAGGGTTGGAGGAGAAGGGCTGAAAAGTGTAGGTGGAACAGTTGGCTTTGGCTGGGAAGAGGACCAGTGATTTCTGAGATGAGTGGGAAAGGGGAAGGATAAAGTGAAACTAGAAACATTCTGATGTGTAGGGAAGGGCTCTGACCTCTTTAGCACTTTCACAAAGTAAAAGCTGCAGTCACTGGCTGAGAGGTGAAGGGAAGCAGAAGAGCGATCTTGCCCTGGAGGACAATGGAGGGTTTGGGGATAATACTGGCTACCATTTACTTCACACTTATGTATGGGTATTGTTTCAAGCCCTTTAAATATATTGTCCTCCTGATGAGCGCATCAGGAAAGGTACTATTACTTTTTTTTTTTTTTGGTCTTTTTGAGACAGAGTCTCACTATGCAGTTCAGGCTGGCCTTGAACTCACTTTGTAGCCAAGGTTAGTCTTGAACTCACAGCAATCCTCTGGCCTCAACCTCCTAAGTGCTGGGATTATAGGCAAGCACCAGTTTGCTAGGCTACTATTAGGTCAATTAAAAGCTAAGGTCAATTAACTTTTGTCTATTTTAAGATATGGATTGGTATGGTTTGCATGGCAGTTAAGGGAGAACATCAACTCAATTGGTTTTGGGATCCACCCAGATTTGTTAAGCACATTTCTAGGTGTGTCTGGGTGAGTCACGGAGGCACACCTGTGGTCTAGGTCTGGGCCCTGGCCTCTTCCACTCTGGCACTGCTTCCCCACTCTGCTGTTTGGCTGCCATGAGCTAAGCAAGCTTGCTCCACCATGCCTTTCCTCTGTGCTGTCTGCTTCAGAGCTAGCTTACTATGGACTGAACCCACCGAAACCACGAGCTAAAATAAACCTCTCCTTTAAGTTGTTTGTGTCGGGGGCCTTGTTCTAGTGATGGGAAAGCTAACAGTTTGGTTAGGGTCTGACTTCGTATCCTCAAGTTTCATGTACTGGAAGCTTGGTTCCCATTGTGGCAATGATGGGGTAATGGGAACCTTTAAGAGGTGGAGCCCAGTGGAAGATGTTTGGATTTTTGGCTATGCTGCTGTCAGAAAGGATTACTACAGTTCTCAAGGGACTTGAGTTCCCGTAACAATGGGTTATTACAAAGAGTGTTTCCTTCCATCTCTTGCTTCTTGGGTTGCTGTGTGATTTTTTTCCTTTCACAGTGCTCCTGCCATGATGACATCTACTGTGTTGTGATACAGCCAGAAGGTCATTACTAGATATGAGCAAATGATGGCCCCATGCTTTTATTTTCATTATTTTAGGTTTTTGAGACAGGGTCTTATTATGTAGCCCAGGCTGGTTTTGAACTCGTAGTGATTTTCCTGCCTCAGCCTCCCAAGTACTGGGATTACAGGCCTGGGCCACTATGCCCAGCTCAGGCCCCATGCTTTTAAACTGAGCTAAGCAAACTTCTTTTCTGTGTTAAGTCTCATGTGTTTTGTTATAGCAAACACAAAATGGACCAAGATATGGATATACCTTAAATATAATTTTTACCAATTAATTATATCTCAATAAAGCTGAGGAAAAGATGTAGAAATTAAGGCATAGAAAGGTCAATTAACCTTTGCCCAATGTCATACATCTAGGAAGTGGCAGAGCTGGGATCTGAACTCAGGCAGTTTGTCTGCTGGAGCCTATATAAAGAACAGTTACAGTTCCCAGTCTCCCTAGTCGTCATGGAGCAGGCATGTGAAGGGTCAGCAAGAGAGGAAGAGAACTGTGGAAGCACACATGGCTAGTTTAGGCAAAGTCAGCCAGGGTCCTGTGACAGGAAGGAACGGCTCTCCCAAACATTTCATGATTCCACATGTGCAGTGTGTGGCTTTGGATTATTGGACAATATCAAGAGCCAATTCTTCAATTTGTTTTGCAATCAAAAAGGTCCTAGTGGGCCTCCTGTACCAGAAACCCACTAACTGGGGGTGCATTTTCCTAACTTCAGTAAAGGATGGTCACTGTGCCTGCTGCAGTGTAAAAACTGCTAGTGTCAGTCTCCATGAGTAGGGGTGTGGGAGAGGTCATGCTCAAACGGAAACACTTACTTCTGCCAACCCTTTGGGTGGAGATAGAAAAACTATTCCTGACAACACTGAGTCAGCACATTCATCAGAGTCAAGCTCATAGCTGGAAGGAACTGGAAGAGCACCCTGGTTGAGAAGAAACCTCCAGCTGAGGCCTTAGTCTCAGGGAATGGAATCAAAATCCACGAGTTCATAATAGAGATTGGCTCGGAAACAAAATGACCTTGCTCCGATCAGAGTTACCCTCTCAAAGTGTTACTGAGTTCACATTAGAGCCTCTCCCCACACAGTACACTTTTGTACTCCTCATCATAAGAGGTAATAGAAGTTCAAAATCGGTTTTCAAAAGTTGTAAAATGGATTATGTGAAAATAGGCTATTTTGGGAGTCAGTAATTACAAATGGGTCCTCCCCAAATGTGTATGTCAGGGTTTGTCAGATTTCTGGAGCTGGAGGGGTCATGAATCTGACACAGTACGACATTCATATGCAGAAAGCACCAACATCCAGCCAGGTGCAGTGGTGTGTGCCTATAGTCCCAGCTACTGGGGAGGCTGAGACTGGAGTATTACTTAAGCCCAGGAGCTCAAGGCCAGCCTTGGGCAACGTAACAAGTCAGTCTCAAAAACAACCAAACAACAAAAAAATTAATATCCTTTCCTCCAATGAAGTCATTCTGTTGACCGGACCTTTAGCATTAAAATAAAGGTACTTGGGTTCCCTATTTTTGTAGTATGATTTCTTCATTAGCCTCTGAAAATACGTAACTTCTCATTTACGAGGGCAAATACACTGAAAATTATTTTTTTAGTCCTGAGGATCAAAGCCAAGGCTTTGTACCTAGTGCTCCAGCCCTGATATGTGCCTCCACCATAAGAATTCTTATGGTATTTCCTTATAAGATAGGTGATGATAATATAGGCACAGCTGATGGGGACTACAGCAAAGTTAAGCAGCATACAGTGACATAAACTCCTTCCTTAGCTCGTAGGGAGATCACACTGATTTTTCACACAACATATATTTATTCAGAAAAAAATTTGCAATAAATTATAATAAAAAAGATAACATGAAATACAGAATCCCACTAGCAGCTTTGCTTAGTGACCGGACGTTGTTGAGAAATATAACAATCACAGAATGACTATCAGAAAACGGTAAAAGACAGATTAATGCAGTGTCACCCCGTGGGTCTGAGCCAAGTCTCCTCTAAAATGGTAGGTGCAGAGGCCTCTTTTCCTACCAACTAGATCGGAAATCTGTAATTCAGAGGAACTATGAAACAGTACATTGGAAGATGTAGGAATTAGTGACTGGGGTGTTGGGGCAGGCATGGTAGGTAAGCAGTTGTTTCATGTCTGGTCTCTGTCTTGTCTCCCCTAAGTAGAGATTGTCTGAAACCCTCAACCCTGTAATATCCCAAGATGAACTGGGCAAAAGGCTGAGGTGATAAAGCAACTTGGTGCTATGACTTGAGAAAATAAGAGAGGGCACTGTGTGCACGCTGCACAAGGCTTTACTAATCGTACCTTTTACTAATCATCACCCAAGACACCGAGTTGTCAAGATACTAGAAAATGGGCCTAGGAAAGGCATTTTCTGTGTCACAACCTTGCCCCAGCTTTTTTCTCCTTCCTCTTTCCATGTCTGGCCTAGGAGATACAAAACTTCTGCACTCCATCTTCCATTAGCTACGTTTACCATCCAGCTGATCTGGCAGGTCCTCAGCTACTTGGCATATATAATTTGATTACTATTCTATTTCTCTAACTCCCAATCAGGAAAAGACTTAATCAGTAAATCACAGGATATGTATCTTTTCTTCCCCAGGGAACTCAACTTTCTTCAAGAGACAGGGGAACTGCAGGACCATTCAGTGGTGGAGTGGAGTATCCCCTGGCCCTCTCCTTGGATGGGCTAGAAGAGTCCTACAACTGCACACAGAGTCTGTATATGATGCTCCTGGTATCTTATGTTAACACAATAATTAATCAACTTAGGATGGCTTTGATGAGAGAAAACCAGGGGAAGCCAGTTTCGCAGTCAGCGGCTGGTGGCTTCTTTGTCAACCAACAGACTATTTTTTTAAAAAGGCTGCCCCACAAAGCTTGAATAAATGAAAAGCTCGGAGGGTCATCTTCAGTGAGAGAGGTATGGTGTATAGTTGGTCCCACTGGTCAGTATCTCTTACGCAGCACTGGACACAGTGATTGGGGGCCAAAGGGAATCTCTATATCCTTTACTTGAATTAGCCTGGATGTGGGGCCCAGAGTCAACCCTGCTGAAGGAGGAGGGAATATCTGTCCCTAGGTATTTCAGAACATTGGAGAGGGGGTTCTGGTTCTGACAGTCATCCCCAATCCTCTTGCTGAGGGAGGTGCAATAATTCCAAAGGAGCTTGCTTGAAGTACACAGACTCCCTTGTTTACTGTAGTGTAAGTGTCGCTCTGAAGGGGGACTTCTAAGTGGGGGATAGGTCTCCTACTATCTAGCACGGATTCTCATGTAAAATGTAAGTAATAATACAAAGGGAAAGCAGGAAGCAGGATCTGTCAAACACGAATACTTGTACTCTTAAAATACTCAATGTGCTTCCATTTTAATTCCGATTCTCTTACACTGGTGGGATGCCATCTCTATAGTCCTTAAAGTTAGATTACTAAATGTGATCTGAGACAAGAGAATATGGTTCCACGTGGAGTAGATCCAGGAAAAGGCCAATGTTACAGTGACACAGATGCCACTGTAGTAGAAATGCACAACTGCGTGTAACAACCACATGTGGATAGTGAATTCACTGTTGTAGACACCCAAGGAGCCAGAGTCTTACCCAGGATTCCTTCAAAGTGAAAGAATGGGTGGAGGGCAGTGCAAAGGAGTGATATGGGAAGGAAGTGGGTCAAAAGTGCTTTATACAAAAGACTGCAGACAAGTCTGGAGCTATAGCAAAGTAATGCTTTTCGGCCTAGGATGGGAAAATCTCAGAATCTAGGCCCAGGGTATTAAGGACAGTTATGACAACCTGGCACGAGGCAACAAACACATCCCTAGGTACAGGAGTATAAATACCTCTTTGCCTTATAAAGAGAAAACACAAAAACACCAAAATATGGTAACTTTGGCTTGGCAATAGAAGTCTAAAAGTATTTTGCTGTGTAGGATATGGTTAAGGAGGGATTAGGAAACACTTTCTTTTGCAGTATTAACAGAACTTGACATTCCACAACAGACCCATCCTGTGGCATGACGTTTCCAATCATTCTGCAATACTTGGAGCCCAAGATCTTCCTCCTCTATAATCTGAGAGAAGAAAAGACTTAGTCTTCATCGCCCCCAAGCAGAAAGCCCAGAAGGAACTGGATGGCACGCTGGCGGTCACTTGATGTCTGTCTTGCCATGAGGTTGGGAGGAGGCCTTAGGAGAAGACTAGTGAAGAGAGTAGCTAGAGGGCAAGAGAAAGAAAAGAGGACCTGTCAGGCATGATCTCAGCACACACTCAGGGTTGGTGCAGCTACAGGAGGACAGTAGGAGGAAAGTATCTGCTATGTGCCTGAAATTCTGATAAGCTATACATTGTACACAATACACGCAGACTGTCCTTCCCACACACCCATGTAGCCATTTCTACAGAGTACCCTTACCGATCATGGTAGCGTTGACATTGTTGTGTTCAGAGTATTTTAAGAGTTCGCGAAGGAATGCCATCAAGTAACGGAAAACATTTCTATGGCATCTTGGAAGCTGGGAAATAACCTGTTTTTTAAAGATGGACAGTAAAGAAAATAGAAGGAAGTAAGAAGAACTTACAAGTGCCATAAAAGTCATCTATAATCCTAACTTTACTGGCCCCATTCATCTGTCACTACCGTCTATTACTTACTCATGACCAATGTAATACTTGCCAATTATAACTCTGAAGAAGGAATGGTCATATTGTTTAGTCTGTCTACACACACACACACACACACACACACACACACACGGAGTGCCTTAAAAGAAGGCACAAGTGAAATAAAATAATCGAGATAAAATAATAAAAAAGCAGGTAGGTCTCAATCTGTTCTTCTCCCCTTTCTGCAGTTAGGCAGCTGAGGTATTTGCCAAGGCAAGTTGTTCTTTCTACTATGTCATTTTGCATAAATGGAATCGCCTCTCAATACTCACTAGTCTGATTTGCAAGTACTCTCAGTTATTGTGCATCAAAATCATTTCAAGATTAAAAACACACCAAGAAGAAAAAAGAAGGCGGCTCCTAAACATTACCCATCCTTTCTGATAATGTCAGCCAGAACTGCGTGTACAGTTAGCTTCACTGGTCTTACCTCAGGGTAGCGATATCCACCCCACTATGTTCTCTGTAAACTGAAATAGGCCAACGGGAAAAAGGTGACAAATGTAACAGGAAATAATATAGGCTAGAATCCAAGGGGCTCCACTCTCAATGCTGGTGTCCTGACAGACACAGATCTATCCTACTACATAGCTGGCTGGCTACCTGGCTTTGTAAAACTGATGATTTCTGTATGGGAGAACCTGCTCCAGACACATCCTCAGATCAATGAAACTCACCTGTCGGCAGATCCGAGGATCATGAGCAGAGTCAAGACATCGCTGATACAGCTCATAACAGATGACTGGCTCTGGCAAGGCTTCCAGGAAAATGAGCAGTGCTTCAGCCACAGAGTGATTACTGCCAGCTGATTCACCTTATGTCAAGGAAAAGGGGCTCCAGAAGGAAGGCCACACATTTGACTGGCTCCTTTCCTGCAGGGAGGGCTTTTTTCTTTTATTCAGCTCACAGTGATCCTAACTGGAGTTGGCTATTTTACTGTTCCAGGTACTCTGCAGCTGAGTTGTTACACAATTAGTCAAAGTCCTTTGTAAGGTTGGTTTAACTTCAGACTCAGGGGAATACAGCCTGCAGAAGGATAGTTCCTACTGGATTAGACCTATAAACTAGGTGCCAGTGGTTTTCAGTCCCTCTGTCATAATGGCAGTGTATGTGCAGGGAGGGTGGCTGACTGGCTGAAGGAGAACAATGCCAGTGCTATGGGTCATAGGCTCCATGCTTATTAATAGCCATTGTTACCTACCCTTTGATTTCTTAGTAATAATAGCTTGACACACAGAGGCCAAAAGTTCTTGAAAGGAACTGGATAATCAGTGATTACCTTATAACAAAATATAATTGCAAAGAAAATAAATACACAAATAAAAATCAATGTAGATGGAAAGAAAAGTTTGGTCAAGTATCAATCCAGATTTCTAAACCTGGGGCAGAAAGGATACGGATTGCCTCTGGGATGCTGGTATCTAGACAGTCAATAATCTGCTGTAACTCTTCCTGCATTCCAGGGGTTTGGAACAGGTCCTCCTACCATAGAAGTCAGAGTGAAGGCAACAAGGCAAGATAAATCACCACTTAGGTTCTCAAGATTGCTCAGGGTTTAGGAGAGCTGTGGAGGTATGAAAATAACACTTTCCCCTATATCAGCTCTGTAATCCATGTGACATTTTAAATAAGAAAATGATCTTCAACAGCTTTAGTTTATTTATGATAAGGCAGAGAGATAGAAGGCTGGATCAGGAAAGCAGGTATTCCATGGCAAGCCTCTACACAAGAAGGCAGAATGCTAACAGCATAATCATGTTCAAATACTGACCGTACTGAACTCTGGAAAAAGAGTAAATGCACATTTCTGCTAAACCTTGCTTTCAAATTATACTACTCTTCAGTAGGTAAGAAAATATTACCTTTCACTTTGGTTCAAGGACGTTCTCTTGTTTGGGTGAATGGGTTGAGAGTAGCTAGTAGTTTTTGTGGGATTTAAAAGGAACGTTAGCACCAAATTAAAGAAATTGGCTTGAAGTTTACTTGGGCTTTAAAACCTGTAACAACTTTATGACAGCATTATTCACTCAGGTACTCAGTTGTTCAGGAGAGCAGAGCCCCAACACAGGAATTCTCAGTCCTGGGCCTGGCTCTGTCAGTACACTTAGACTGTGGCCTTAGGTAAATCACTTAGCTCGCAGGCTTCAACTGTCACATCTGAACAGGGATGTTTCCATCTCCCCAGGCAATCTCACAGTGTTGCAGTGGAGGTTGCTTGGGAAAGTTATGAGCATTATGCTGGAGTGATATATAATTTCTTACAAGACTTGTACACATTCTGAAGTTGCAAGGAAGGTCTGCTCTTACTTACCTGGTGACAGGCATATCTGAATAAGTGATCTACTAAAAGCCAGATCTCCTTGGGGACCTGAAGGGGTCTCTCACTGGCACCTTCATCCAAGGGAACCATCTGTAGGAGGGATTTTTCCTAGTAGATGAAAATGGGTGAGAATAAAAAGGGGTTTCAGAATAAACACTTAATCTTCAAATAATGTTCATGTAGGCACAATGTGATCTTCATCACTTTAAGATTTTTTATTTTTTTCACTAGGGACACACCTGGCCTGAAGGCACTCCATATTGATTCTCACAGGTAAAGGAACTCCTTTCATAAATGCTTCATTCAATAATTAAGTATTTCATTCAGGTTTACAATGTTTATCATGTGGGGAATTGTGTGTTGCAAATATTTTCAAGGATGACGCTGAGAACCGGTGCTTTAGTGATTCATGAGTCCATACACCACCAGTGACTTATGGACTACTAAATTACAATTGTCAGGACAGTACTTTGAGTGACCATGTATATTCTTCGGTTTCAGTTATTTTAAATAACTGTCCTTTCAGGTCTTACCATATACTACTGTTTTCACTACTGCTCTAACTCAGCTTCATTGTCTTTCAGGAATTAAAGATAACTCTCTACATGACGGCTACATACATCAGGGTTGATAAAAGTCTACTCCCAAGGACTGAAACTCATAAGCCTTAAGATCCAATTAATAGTGAATATAGCATCTGAAGAGCCAGAAATCCCATGAAAAGTCTGAGGTCTAAATCCACAAGTTACTGTTTATAGTATCTCAGTAAATTATTCTAGGGGCTTTTACTCCTTTCATCTACCTGACTATCTCTTAGATTCTTTTGGAAGAACGTATGAGAAAAATGCAGAGGTGACGTAAATCCAATCAATAACTAAATTTGAACTTGAAAATGGTTAGGGAATAAATTGTTATACCTCAGCTCTAAAAAAGCCCTACCTTGTTACCTTATATTTAATTACATAAAAGGACACTTAAAATAGGTTAAAAGGCACTTAAAGGCAGCTTTCAAAAAATCCTAGAGGAGAAAACCTAGAGGACAAATTTTTGCATCTTCCTTCCTTTTCTATCTCCAGATCATATATTATATATGTTCAACTCTGAGTAACTTTTGCCTAACATTGTAAAATCTGTAAATTCCTTCCAAAACCCCCAGCCATGTAGCTTCAAGGGAAAGAAAATGGATATTTCTCTATTTTCACAAATCATGTACAATAGTGCCAAGGTTTCTTCTTAACACTGTGTGTTTTAATAAGTACTGATGACCTTTTAAGCCACTGTGCCTTTCTAAGGCAAAAGGAAGACAAGTGAGCATGACAGTCACTTACTGTTACATATATTTACATTTACTTTGCTTCCTTTCCCAGGGAGTCTATCACTTGAAATTCCTGTTTGCTATGGTTGTCAGAATGTCTATCCATGTTTTACCCACTGACCTTTTTCTCATTCCCAGTATTAAATGCAGATATCCACACAGTATCTGAGCCAAAACACTGTCCATATTGTACTCTCTTAACCTTCTGGACTGGATGCAACACACGTACAGATTCTTTAGTAGATGCCTTCAGGTTTAACATATATAAATTATTCAGCACAGATTCATGTACTATAAAAAAAAATCTGACAGCCCAACTGGAGCTTTCCCTGTACTGAGGCAGTAAAGCAACACAAGACAGTGTCCAGGATGAACAGACAGAACAGGTACTGTTCTTAACAGGGAAGGGCTGGGAAGCAGTCTCAAATCTCAGTGGTTTAAAAAGGTTAATAAAGTGTCAGTAGGTTATAATCATCACTCATTACCCATTTTCAAATTCATGTGTGAGAATACTAAATGTCATACTGTGTCTCTAAAATCCAGAGAAAGATATACAGAGAGAACAAAACAATGCTTTAAAAAATCCTACAAATTATTTAGAACTCTGATTTTCAAAGGGAAACTGAGGTACTTTCCCTTCTTTCAGGTAGGCATGCTCAGTGCCTGCTAAGCCTATACTGCATAACCTCGGTGCTAACTAAAGCCCAGAAGCAGTGCACCACCCCTACCATGAAAAGTAGGCCTTCGCCTCCACCCAGTGGGGATGTCCTTCTACTGTATTAATGTGTTGCAGAACATTTGCCCATCCCAGACTCCTCTACTTGATAGCCTGTGCAGAGCCAGGCACATTCCAGTTGAAGATGGAGAGGCTATAAGGCACCGGAGAAGGGGCACCTCACTGGGCAGTCAGGAAACCTGCGTTCTAGCGTCCTCTATATCTCATTCTCCTGCTGTCAGCAGTAATGACTCTCAGGCTTTCCTATCTTTCTGGGCTTTGGTTGTCTCATCTATTAGAATGGAGAAAATAACCTTTCCCTGTTTGAAGGCAGAGGACGAGACCAGATGATCTCTTATGAGCTTGTTTAGCTCCACAGTTCTATTCTGTTTTGCTCTATTTCTGAACTCTGCGAATACTTTTAGTAATCACTATTATCAATAGCCCTGGGTCACTCTTACTGAGAAATGCATTTCTCTTGGATTTACTACCATTGGAATCAGAGGACCACTAAGCAGCATCCTTCTCCAGCTTGTAAGCTTCGGGTGTATCAAGACACCTCTAGGCTGGACATGTAGCTTAGCAGTACATTTTCTTAGCACATAGAAGGCCCTAAGTTCTATCCCTGACCCTGCAACAAACAGACACCTCCCAAACACGTACAAAGAAAACAATAAAAGAAAGCACTGTAGTTACTTCTTAGCTCAAAAACATAATTTTGGTCAGGGGTGTAGCTCGGTGGTACCACACTTGCCTTGGGTTCACTGCCCAACACCAGAAAAGCAAACCTTGAGTTATACTGCTTTTATGAACCAAGTCTCAGTAACTTGACTGGTACAGTAAACAGGCTTTGAACACCTTCAAAGACAGTAGGCAGGACTTTAGGGGATTCTCACCGAGTCAGAGGTCTCTGATATGGGCACGCCTAGGGACAAATTCCAGGGACCACAGTTAAGTGTTAAGCAAGCACAAGGAAACGCTCATAACCACCAATGGATTGTATTACCTTTTCTAGGAAGCTGTCTTCTTCCTGAGAGCAGAGCAGGAAAAAAGTCAGTGATAGACAGAAAATGATTAGAATTAATTTGCAGAATTAGAAATGGACCAGTATTAGAATGCACAAGGTTACAGATACATATGCTTTTAGGAGCTTTGACTTCTTAAATATGATTGCTAAAAATTAAACATATTCTCCATACGCAAAGTTTTGTATTGTGCAGTTTAGTAAGAATATCACCCAAGAAACACACATCTGCAGGACCAGACTTCTGTGCACCCTGCCAGCTGACCTGCGAAATGGCCCTGATGTCTGTTCCTATAGGTCTGCTGCTCTGTACAGCTTCTTAACTAACTCCAACGTTGTCTCAACAGAAGAATTTGCTTTTTGGTCCTGACAGTGGCTGTTTGGAAGCAGATGATAAATGGCTCTCCTTTCCATGGCCAATTCTTTTTATCCCAGCCAGCCTTCTGAGCATTGTCCCAGCCTCCTTTCCATGTCCTCATAGTCACCAACCCCCAAAGGGCCTCAGAGTTCCCAGAGTTATTCTTCTGAAATTAATGAATTTTCTTTTAGATCATTGTGAATCAGAAGATCTATCATTACTTTTATTTTACTAGTGGGTATGAGAAAAAAGAGTAGCATGGGAAAGGGGAAGAAGGTAATTTTTTAATCTCCTCTTTTTTATTGTTATTACAATCCAATGACAACAACAGTAACAATAATTGCCATCACTACTTACAGGGCATCTGCAATATTCCAAGAACTGTACCAAGTGCTTATATATAAAGTACAATGCTATTTAAGCTGCACACAAGTACAAAGTAGGTATCATTTCCGTTTTACAGATGAAGAAATTGAGGCTCTGAGAGGTTAAATTATTTGTCCAAGGTCCTTGTTAGTAGTCAGTGGCAGAATCAGGACTAGAACCTAGGTCTGACTAACTCCTGTCACTATTACCCTGCTCCCTTAGGACAACATAACTGCTTCCTGGATGGAGTGGCAGGAGAAAGCTGTGACAATGTATTCTCCGTAACAGGCTGGAGACAGTGAGAAACCCAGGTACAAGATAGCATGGTTAACAGAAAGAGAACAAGCATTATGTTAGGCAGTCTTGGGTACAAATCTTCCTCCTGCATCTTATTAATTCTCCACAGATCTCAGGCAAGTTACCAAACTTTGCATTGCCTCAGTTTCTTCATCTCTAAGACAGGGATAATAATATATATACCTCCCAGGCATAGGAAAGAGTCTAAAACCAAGGGGTGGTGGGGCATACCTCCCCAGCAACTTCCTACGAGGTTCCGCCTGTTCATGCTATGGGCTGCTAAGAACTCAAGTCTAAATCACATGTCTTGGGTCTGTAGGTAAAAGGAGAAATCTCAATGTCACTGATAGGCATGAGGGCCAGAAGTAGGGACAAATATGTATTCCCTGACGTTCCAAATGGTAATACTGAAAGCATTTTCCCCAAACTGTTGTTATATGTGGCACGTAGGTTTTTTAATATTGTTAAATACATTATAAATTAAACATGCTTTTGTGGGTTTACTTAGGCTCTTAAATACCACATGAAATAAAGTAATCAGGGAGATAGCTCTTTATAAAGTACAAATTAATTATAGTTTTGTAACTATAACTTACTTTTTAATGTATAGTTAATTCTGAGTGCCAAACAGCTAATTTAATACAATTTTGGACTATAACCCTCTATACAACGTAGGAGTACTTCTCAATAAACAGAGAATTCCCCTGTCTGATAGACTTTATCCGTTTCCTCCCATGGAAACATGACCCATGACACGAGTAAAAGTGGGCAGAAATGTTATATACTAACCTGTCAAACAAGGCCCTGAAAGAAGTTTTCTTTGAGTGCTCACCACCTACCAGTGCAAAGCACTGTACTAAATACCTCTGGGGAGAGGGCACTAAGAAATGAAGATATATAAGGAAGAAAGATGTGGTTGGTCCCTCACCCTGGTTTGCAATTGACCTGGGGTACGGAGTCCCAGAAGCTCTGGCCTGACATTGTCATAACTCACATACACAATTTCTCAATAAATGGTTATTAGCCACAAAAGAGTCACAGGATTTTTTTTCATATTTCTGGGGATAGAACCCAGGGCCTTGTGCATATTATAGGTACATATTCTACCACTGACATATAACCTGTCCCCCAATTCACAGGATTTTATTTTTTTAAATGTTATTATAAATGTATTAAAATCATGGGATATTGGTACATAAACATATTGCATCTTGATTCTTTTTACTTCCCCTATCCATCCTCTCCCTCTATGGCCCAGATTCCCCTTCCCATCTCCACAAAGTCTATGTCCATTTCCTAACATCTTTTATTTTGCTCTTATTTATACGTTGGGTTTGTCATATAAAAGAAACCACGAGCTATTTAACCTTCTCTGATTTATTTCACAGGACTTTAGAGGATAGAGATGAAGAAGGTGAAAGAGGCCAGCGAGGCACAGTGATGCAGCCAAAGGCACAGATGAGGAGCCGGATAAATTCGTGGGAAGATAACTAACAGAATGTGGAGAAAAACAGTGGGAAATAAATCTGACCCTGAAAATCAGGTTAAGGAATTTGGATTATATTCAGCTGGCATGGGGGAGCTGCTAACTAACTTTAAGCAGGAAACAACAGACTCCAAAGCATTACTACAGAAAGATCAATCTCAACAGAAAAAATGGAATGGAAGAGAAAAACAAATAAGGCAGATCAAACAGGAGATAGTAAATACCTTAAAACTAATACTGAGAGTAAAAAATACACACACACACACACACACACACATATGTATTTTTTTAAATGAATGGGGATATGGGTTTAGGTTCAATCTTTGGTGTCTACAAAGCCAGTTTCCTCAGCACCACTTATCAAGGAGGCTATCTTTCTTTCAGTGATGGTGCTTAGCCCCTGTGTCAAAGATAAGGTAGCCTGAGCATGCTTAGGGTTGTTTCTGCATCTTCAAATCTGTTCCACTGATCCTCAAAGTCTGTCCTTTTAAATTTTTTTTGCCAATATCATGCTGCTTTTATCATTGTACCTTTGTAGTATAACTTCAGGTCAGGGATTGTGATGCCCCTTGCTTGACTACACAGGTAATATCCCGAAGAACTGACATTTGAGGCCACATCTTATGAAAAAGCTTTTGTGCTGCAAAAGGAACCATCGACAGAGTGAAGAGACAACCTCCACAACGGGAAAAACTTTTTACCAGGTGCTTCTCAGACAAAGGACTAATACCTAGAATATAAAGAACTCAAAAAATTAGATCCTCCAAATTTAATGATCCAGTCCAAAAATGGGCATCTGAAATGGATAGATACTTCTCAGATGAAGAGTAAATAAATATCTGAAAAAATGTTCGACATCACTGATCATTCAAGAAATGTAAATTAAAACAACAGTGAGATTGCATCTCACTCCAGAAACAATGGCTATCATCAGGAAATCAACCAATAACAAATGCTGGAGGGACTGTGGGGAAAAAGGAATCCCACTGGTGGAAGTATAAATTTGTACAATCACTATGGAAACCAGTACGGAGATTTCTCAAAAAACTAAAACTAGAGGTTCCATTTGATCCAGCTATTCCTTTTCTAGGTATCTTTCTGAAAGAGTAAAGCATCATACCACAGTGACATATGCACACCCATCTTTATGGCAGGATAATTTGTAATAGCTAAATCTTGGAAACATCCTATATGCCCATCAACAGATGAGTGGATAAAGAAAATGGGGTACTTATATACAATGACGTACTAAGCCTGAGACATTTTTAGGCAAAAGGATGTCAAGACCATAATGTTCATTTTTGTTTTGAGACAGGTCTCACTTTGTAATGCAGGCTGGCCTAGAACTCACTACGTAGCCAGACTGCCCTGGAACTCACAGCAATCCTCTTGCCTCAGCGTCCTGAGTTCTGCGATTACAGGCATGCACCACCATGCCTGGCCTTGAGACAATAATCTTAAATGAAACAAATCAAACACACGGTTTAAGTATCACATTATTTCTCTTATATGAGGAATCCAAATGGTAAATAAAGGAGCAGAATGGATAGACACTGGGAAGTAGAAAGAAAATGTTCAACTGGGAAGGGGGACACGGGAAGGGGGAGGGCAAGGGAAGGACAGAGAAAGGGATAAAAAAGAGAATGGAAAGAAAAAAATGGAAACAGGGCATCTGTAAAAGGGGAGGGGAAGAAGTGTTGAAAGCAAGGGAGGGAAATAGGAAAAAGAACTAAGATATATTATGTATAGATACAAATCCCACATGACGAATGTGGAGTATTATGTAATACAAACATGTACTAATAAAAAATTAATGGATAGACTGGGGATGTAGAGCACTTGCCTAGCATGCATGAGGCCCTGGGTTCCATCCCCAGCACTGAAAGAAAAAGAATAGATAAAAGAGAAAACTTTGAAGAGAGATTAAAAAGGACTTTCATTAAAAACAGATGTAAATTACACTTAATAAAATGGTAATCTCAATTTTGAAAACACAAACATCACTTAACTTCCACTAATAAAAAGCCTACTTCCTAAGGTGGCCCTAAGGCTACTACCAATCACTTTGTTCAATGGACTTAAAGGATAGAGACGCCCCCCCTTTGCAAAAGGCTATGTGTTGATTTCATGAAAGAAAGGGGACACAGTTCAGGATTTCCACAGTTGGACAACACCGGCACAGAGCAACTGCAATGCACATCATTCTTTACCCCAACATTTACTCTCAGAAAGCTGTTCCCAGTAGAACATGCAGCCAAAATAATATAAAAGTTATTTAGAAAAGTAGAAACCTGGATGAAAATTCAAGTTGTCCAAAGAGTTAGTTCATATGAAATACAGAGTAGAAACAAACCATACACCTAACAGGATGAAGATGTGAGTGGTTAGATCAGTAAGACAAAGTAAATTTTAATGAAAAGATTACTGGGACAAATTAATCACCAAGTTGCTGTTTTTGCTATTTGAATTTTTGATACCCTATAGTCATGTTCCCAAGCAAATACAGTTTCTCTACCATTCATTAGGTTGTTTTTTACTTATTTATAACCAACCCTTAAGCAGTTCAAGGCTGGTCTCCTTTCCATTAGTTTGTTCTACAACCAACAGCAGAATGCTTCTCTCAACATGTCAACTTATGACTTTATGCTAGTCCTCAAAGCCTTTTGAAGATTCTAGATGCCCCATGGCTTAAGCATAAACTCATCTGCTGACTCGAGACTTTGTACCACCTGCCCTTACCCTAACAAATCAGTTTCATATGCTTCTATCCTTAACCCACACTCTTTCCACTCTTTCCAAGGAAATATTACAATTTTCCATACATGGTCTTTTCATTTTTACATTTTATCCTTTATACTGAAGATGTCCCTCGTGCCTGAAAGAGCCTGCTCACCCAATATGTAAATACTATACAGGTTTCTTAGGCACTTGGATTTAACTGGAATTATCTCTAGGACTAACCCCAAATCACTTTCCTAACTTGCTTTATTCACATGCTTTATTTCTAGGTCATGCTAATGTTACATGCATAAACAGTAAAACCAAAACAGGCGGTTTCTGCCACTGGTGTTTTTACAGATATTAGCCAGTCAATAAGCTTTAATGGCACACAAAGGCTCCAGTAAACAGCACAGGAAAGGGATCTATTGTTAACACAAATTACAAGCTCCACAGTATTCATTTTAAATGATTTTCCAAAATACTTACCAAATACAGTGGACATTAGCCAGTAAAGATGGTTAATGTTCAGATGATCTATAACCAAACCTTCCAGGAGCCATGATTTAGGATTTAGTCATATTGTACAAGTATAGGAACCTGTGAAACCTTCATATACTTTATATCTAATGTTTAATAAATATAGATGATTATTTGCTATTAATATACTAGTTAGTAAAATAGAAAAAACTTATTGTAATTCTGGAAAGGATAATTATAAACTGCAGATTGTCATTTGTTTTTTTACTTGTACCAATCCCAACTTTTTTTGGTACTGGGAATTAACTCAGGACCTTGCCCTTGCCAGGCAGGCACTTATGCCACTGAGCTATATCCCTGGCGCATCCCACCTATTCTAAGAGTGGCAAAGTCACTGCTCATGAGATTAGGAAAATCTGTGACACAATTTTCCTGAAACAGTACATAGAGGGACAGTGCATGCACTGAGCTTACTTATAACTTCACCATAATTTTAGAGTATATAATATAGTAGAGGCCATGTACCAACATTAATGCATCATCTCATGGGATTTCAAATATCATATTGGGTATTGGAAAAATGATGGAACAAACATTAGATTTAAAGAAATATCTCAGGCTAGACATGGTGGCACAAGCCTCCCAGCTACTTGGGAGGCTGAGACAGGAGGATCCCAAGTTTTAGGCCAGCCTGGGCAACTTAGTGACAATCCTATCTCAAAAAATAAATTATAAGGCTGGGGGGATATGGCTCAGTGCTTCCTTGGTTCAAACCTCAGTACTGAAAAAATGGCATTTCACAAGGTCAAAATTTAGTCAGGATTGAATAGGACGGTATTAAAAACAGGGTATTGATTATTTTGGACTTCTTGTTTACTGTCCCACACTAATATATGATTTCCTCATCTATAAGATACAGAAACTTAGTAACACTAAAACACAACTGGCTGTGAGAATAGGAACTGTAAATCTTAAAAAATAAAAGATTTAAAAGAATAAATGATGATCACACACATACAATTTTAAAAAATTGAGCCATTTTGTAATTAAAAATGATCAGAGTTATATATATATTTTTAACATTAAATCATTTTTGCACAAAAGGATAATGGCTTTTTATAAACTCAATTTTCCTAGTGATCTTGACATTCTATTTATGGGCAAATGTGATGGGATTACCTGATAATATATTTTACATAAAATAAAACCTTTTTATGCTTGTTGAATTTCCTTTTAGATACTTCCAGAATTAATATGAAACAATTATGGCAAAGGTTATTATAATTATAGCCTCCACTGACACTGACCAAAAATAAGCTAGGCTCAGTTTATGGGAAATAAAAAGGGAAGAGAGTATATAAGGGTAAGTTATGTAGAAAATGGTTGACTGGGCAAATATACTGTACTCTTAAGAAGTCAATGGCATTAAAGAAAAAGTGAAGAACTGTTCTACTCCAAAACAGACTACAGCTGGGTGTGGTAGTGCACACCTGTAATCCCAGCACTCTCAAGGCTGAGGCAGGAGGATCACTGTGAGTTCAAGGATAGCCTGGGTTACATAGTGAGTTCAAAGCCAGCCTAAACTATATAGCAAGACCCTGTCTCCATAAATGAATGAATGATGAACAAATAAACAAATAAATAGACTACAGAGACCTTACCAGATGCACTGCATAAACCCAGACTGCATTTTGGCTTTAAAGAAGGCATTCTTTGCATAACTGGAAAAATCTGAATATGGACTGTATGTTTAATGATACTGCAGGTTACTGTAAGCTTTCATGGGTATAAAAATTGCATTGTTTATACATCAAAGTTTCTCCTTTTTCTTAAGAGATGCAGGCTGAAGTGCCTAGTAGCGAACTGACATGTTATTATCACTTAATTTCAAATGGTACAGCAAAAAAGTGTGTGTGCGTGCATGTTCGCGTGCGTGTGTGTGAAGCGGGGGGGGATTCACTGTATTGTTCTTTAAATTTTTCAGTACAACTGACATTTCTCACAATAAAAGCTGGGACAAATAAAGCTGGGAAATGGTGTTTGGGATGAAGGGAAGAGGGCAGAAGAAAGCATCATTCTGAATGTATTCTAAAAGATGAAACATTAAATTTGAAAGACAGAAATGTGCTGGAAGAAAAAAAATCATCAGGAGGTACGCCCTATGTACCCTGTGTACACAGGACAGCAGCACGTGAGTTTCTGTAGAAAATGGTTCTGTCCTAAACAAAGGTAAAGCAGCCATTAGTGTTCCAGGGAAGCAAATATAATTCCAAGAAAGAATGCTGGGACTGGACTCAAGTGTTTTAATTTGCTATGTGAATCACAGCAAAAACAGTTCCATGGCAACAGAAAGCTTCCGCTTAGACAGGCCAGCAGCCAGCCTGCTGCTCTGCCCTCCCCTCTAGATGACACATGATCATTGTGAATGCTGTTGCGGTAACTATAATGTCTGGCTGCCATTTCACTTCATTTCCTTTGGTAAAAGACAAAGGTATACATTTGGAACACAAAGAGGTCTGTCCACAAATCTAACAATGTTTTCATTTAGAAGAAAAGTTCTTAACAGTTTGAACTTTATTTTAAATCAATTTATGTTACTGAAAATAATATGCATTTCCTTTGTAAGGATATTCATATTATAACTTAGCTGTGGGGAGGGCAGAAAAATCCCTTCCTTTCCTGAGTCACATTAAGCATCAAGCTTCAATATACATTATAATCATTCAGGATGCTGATAAAATGCAGGTTCCTAGGTTTGACAATCTCATTTGACTGACAGAGGTAAGCAGAACCTGTACTTGCAATAAGCACCAGGGATTCTGATGCAGACACTCCTCGGTTCCATCCTTGGCCTGTGCTTTTATAAGTAGCAGCTTTTCTGTGATTAGAAAGAATACAGCCTAAGAAGAATCCAGGAGTGGGAATCTGAAAATCTGGGTGACAGACTTGCTGCTAACTCATTTAACTTTTGGCAAATTAGTGTCTCAGTTTTCTCATAGGTTTAATGAGAATAATACTGCTTGCTCCACTTACCATACCCTATGTACATGTTAATTCATGTACAAGTGTCTTGAGGGCATAAAGAGCTTAACAACCAAGCACTACAACTTCGAGGTGGGTGTCTTTAATTTTACTTGGAGAGCTTAATATTATCTATTACATTTCCAACAAGAACTAACCACACATTAGCTTTTCTTCTTTCTCTGGCTTAATTTGACAGCCCTTCCACCCCAAAAGAAGGAAAGCACAGAGATCAAGAGGATATCTCCTGGGCACTGAAAAACTTATAGGTAAAGGCTTACATCTTAGGATGCTTCTTACCAAGTCTATGAGTTTGGTGACAGGAACTTCTCGGATTGGTCTTTTCATTCGGCACAAAGCCTCTAATGATGTACCAAAACAACTTGGTAGGTAATTTCCACTGATTGTCAAGAAGTAATCTTTGCCTCTATCCAAGTGAAGGACAAGAATATCTTCAATCTTATCTTCCCCTGAGTTTAGGATAGTCACAGAGTCTTTGCTGACATACACATCAAGAGAAATATCCACTGTCTCATCTGAAATGTAGGAGAGGATACATGGTAACACAAAAACTTCCAATGGAAAAGTAAAAGAATATGGGAACCAAAAGAACAGATGGTCTCTAAAAATTCACCAAGCAACAAAAAGAGATTGGACACAGGAAAGAGGTACTACCAGTGCAGTGACAGTGAAGGTCAGAGACACATGGTTAGAAAGTGAGAAGTTAAATCAAGGGAATGGGAGTTCTTAGGAGATGGTACAAGGCAAGCAGAGACAATGGTAAAGAGAAAACTCACTTGGCTCCAAGTAGCCCTCAAAAGGTTCAGCCCGAAGCCATGGCTTGCAGTACTGGCTGTCATTAAGTTTGGGGATGAAAGAAAAATGGCAGGGAACCTGTCCATTGTTGCTGATCTGGAACTTCTCCTTTTGTAGTTGCCGAAACTTCACATTCTCAAACACAAACTGGGGAATAACAGACAGACACAAACATGCATCACTAGTAGGGGAAGTAAGTCAGTTGGATTATTCCATGGAGACTATGAATAAGGAATAAGGTAATTATTAAACAGGTGTATAACTGTCATACGCATTCACCAAAGGAGCCAACTTCACATCATTCGCATACATTATTAAATTCACAGCTGCAGACAAGGAGTTAGGTGGCTCCTGCTACTTCTCTAGGCTACTCTGACTGCTCTTGAGATCTTAAGAGGGTCCAGGTCATTCATCCTGTGACCAAGTACTGGTCCCTAAGAAATGAATTAGCCAGCAACTCTGCAATATTAGGAGTGGCTAACTTGAGGGCTCACTAGTGCCAGGCACTCTTCCAAGAGCTTTACATGTATTAACTCATGTAATCCTTACATGGGACCTTAATCCAGAGAAGGAAGCTCTGAGAGGGGAAGATACTTGCTGGGTGTCATCTACCTAATAAATGCCAGTGCTGGGACAAGAGTAGAGGTGGTCTGACTCCAGAACACATGGTCTTAACCACTTTGCTTTGATGCATTTTCTATGTAACAGTTTCCTTTGTGCTAACCACAGTGGGCAGAGAAAGGGAGGCCATATATTTGGCTCACCTCCCTCCTGCTGAGTTCAAGGGACGGAAGGAAGTCATTTTCCATTCTATCCATGATGCGTACAATATCCTCGAAGACCTTCCGATACCTCCGTTCATCCACAACCTTCACCTAAAAGACAATGAAGCCTCTTTTCAACCTTATATGCTCCTAGCTCATCACCCTTTGAGAGAATTTAACCACTCATTTATTTATTTTTTTGCATCTAGCAATTTAATCCTGGTCATTACAGCAACCATTTAAAAAAAACTGTGGTGCAAACAACGTCCTAAAAAACTTTGATATCGTGCTTCATCCACAACTTCCACCTGAAAGAAAATAGATCCTTATTTTAGTCTTACGTTCTCAACCTGTCTCCAAAATTCTCTAACAATTTTAAAAGGCCAATAAAGCAACTATAAATTAAACTAATAAGCATTATTGAAGCAGATATGTTAAAGTTAAGGTAAGGCACAAGTAAGAATGTTTTGCTCCACTGTTAAGTTACTTGGTGGCAGAAAAATGATGGTTGTGATTAAAATGGTTTCTTGCATTATACAAAATAATAGTGTCAAAATATACCCATTATTGTTCCTAGAACAGCAGAAAATATAACTGAAAGGTTTAACTTCATCAACTACTATGCACGATGCCAAGAAACATATCACTGCTCAGATTATACAATAGCAAAAGTTTGTTAGGAAAAGTGAACCCGAGATTATATAATGGCCAAGGTGTGTCAGTAAATGGGACCTGTGGCCATTTCAGACAACGGATGACACAAAATATCCTAGGGTAAAATTACAATAGATAAGCAAATCATCTGTACTAATAGATCAGAAAATTTCCCACCTGATACAGCACTTTCAACTTCCTGATACAGCTGTTTTTTAAATATTTAAAGTTCATACAAGCCAAAAAGTAACATAAGTAAACTTACTAAGACACTGGTTTCTTTTTTTTTTTTTTTAGAAAAGTCATAAAAATCAATATAAAAAGGATTTATGTACATAGCAAAGGTTCTAAAGTACGTATGGAAAACAGCATCAAGGCTGAGCCAAGTATCTCTGACTGGGAGGGTTTCTGCATTATTTGGACCATAAATCTTAGAGAACTGAGGATCAATCATTTCAGTGTGACCAGGGTCCTTACCATACATCATGTTAAGATGAATTTTACACTTTTACAAGATTTTGCAACTTTTTATTTCAAAGAAAGTATTCTTACCTGTGTTTTTCTAGTTCCATAACCTATAAAAGTACCAAATCAAAGAATATTCCAATTTGAGAAAGTACAGATACAAAAGATCAACTAACTCGCTCTTTGCTATACTTAATACCAAAGATGGCCTATGGACAATTACGTGAACCCTTTCCAAAATACCCGGTATGTGACAGAATGAAGTCAGGTAAGTCTTAAAATTACAGGTGCTTGTACCTACCAATCACAATCTCCAGGGCGTGGGACCCAAGCATCTATACTTTTTTAAAAGCTATCTAGAAAGTTCTTAGGTCCACTAAAGTGTGAGAATGTTGTAACAGATCATGGTACCAAATGCATGGGTGGAATTCTATCTCAGCTTAATCTCAGCAAGAATCTAGGAAACTTCCTGAAATTAACTGGCCATGGAGTGCTTGGCTCCTTTGCTACTGGTCATTGTGCCAATGGTGGTAAAAAATATAATGTGGTTTTTTATTTTTATTTTTATTTATCATAGCATGCCTAAGAATCCAAAATATGGAGTGGTTACTCAATAAAAGCTACCCCTTTTCTCAGTGGATTCAATGATTTAAATGCCACATCACGGAAAATGAGGAGAAATCCCCCCTTCCAAATTTCACCACCTATATACCCATTTCAGAAAAAGGAAATCAACAAAATTAGGAATTCAGATGAGAGCACAACAAGCTAGATCTGTATGTAATCAGACAGCTCTCTAAGATACACTATTTAATGTTTTAAAAAGCAGGTTTCAGACCACTACATATGGTATGAGACCACACCAAACAGGATTGTGTCTATGAGCAAACAGAAAAGCATATGCGAAGTCCAGAACTATACTGTCCAATAACAATCATTAGACACATAGGGCTACTTAAATTTAAATTACTATGAATTAAACACAACTAAAATCTCAGCTCTCAGCCACATAAGCCACATCTGACATATTCAGTAACTGTCAGCAACTAGCAGCCACAGGATAAGACAGAATAGATATAGGGTACCTCGACTATCACAGAAAGTTCTAGTAGACAATGCTGGCCCAGAAATACATAAACTCATAAGGAGAGTTGGCCTGGCTGGGGAGTTGGAGTTTGGGCAGAACTGGGAGTGGAAGAGGACCAGGATTGAAAATGCAAGGCTTATCTGTAGATTCTG